>ML783339.1:214636-293704 GCA_009831015.1 Picea engelmannii | reverse complement strand
AAAAGCAGACCGGTCAAGGGGGTCCGAAAAATACCATCAGCCATCCATCGGTGCACCTGTTGTTGGACCGTAGATCTGAGTGCAATGTTTAACCAACATTCCAGACCCCCCCCCCACCATTAAAAGTATAATGGACCGGGGGGTCCAGAATTCAATCTCAACTATGGATCTAGGTGCCAATGCCTTGGTCGTTTAGATGCGCGCCTTTGTTATACATGATTCTGGACCCCCCCCCTACCGGTAAAGGTAGAACGGTCAGGGGGGGTCCGCAAAAACTTATCAACCATAGATCTGAGCGCCAACACCTCAGTCGTTCATCTATGAGGTGTCTTTAATCTGTGAGTGCAAACTCATATTTTCTCTGAAAACTTAGGATGAGTGCTTTAAGTGGGTTTGGCCAAGCTTTCCCTATTTTTATCACCATGGGGTTAGATATTCAACTTTCAAACATCAAAATATAAGGTTTCAACATCTATCATCATGCCTATTTTATTGAGATAAAGAAAACTACCCTATTCTCTAACCTAATTACATATGACATTTATCCTAGATTAAACTATTGGACTAAGAAATTACTCTATCCTGGGATTATTTGACCAAGATTAGACAGTTTGGTCAAATTTATTCACTATCTAACCTAATTTTCTTAGCTAAGATTAAATAGTTTAGCCAAGCGTATTCACTACTCCTATAGACATAAATTTAAAAGGACTTGGCCATGCTTAAACTGTATGGACCAAGTCATAGTTATTGCATGGGTCTCTATTTAAATTTCTTTTATGCCATCTTTTATTCTTTTTCTTTCTTTTCTTTCTTTTTTATTTTTCTCTTTCTTTTTCTCAATTTATTTACAGAATGGAAAATCATTTGACAAACAAAACACTAAAGTGATAACATTTCATTCACCAATTGATCCTATAAATTATAGGGTTATAACACCATCCATGTGGAAACCAAATAAAAAGAGGATAATATTGGTTCTTTTTACCCCTAAGTGCCTATGTTAGCTAACCTTTCATATGGGAAAGGATTCTAAGTGGAGTGAAGTTTCCTTACAAAGTGCATGAAAGTAAACATCTGAAGGCTAGGGGCCTTCAAATCATCATAAAAACCCTTACAATGTTGAAAAAATGGAGATATGCACGAGATACAACTTTGATAGGAGCATAGAGAGTGCACAATGCACAATGTAAAGAATCCTATGGTGCACAGAGTGTGCATCTATGGGCAAGAAAAACCATGCACTTCCTGTCACACATCGGGGGATAAATTTCCAAGTGCAATAATCCTTCCCCAGCTCTGAATTTTGACTTTGGCAGAATGGGCTAGGCTGGTTTTTGTACCTTCAAGATAGAATGATCAAAATGAAGTGCTCTCTAAGATCAAATAGGGAGGAATTTGATATCGATCCCCCGTATGTTTTCCAATCTGTTGTGTTGGTTTTGTCACTTGGGTGAGAAAAAAAACAACACTTTCATGTCTAGATGAGCTTGCTAGACAAGAAAAAAGTTTGTGAGTGGCTTAAACAAGACAAACACATGTATAAACAAAGAAAACAAACTAAAAAAACTTAAGAAATAAAGGTTAGAAAGCATCAGAAACTTAGGACCATTAAAATCAAACAATGACCAACATAATGCTACCACTAGATCAATAGATTAGTAGGAAAAAAATCATAGAGAAAAATAAGGACTTATCAGTCCCCTCTTCCTCCTTGGGAGGGCTCTTGATTTCCCTAATTGATAGATCTTCATACAATGGAAGAAATGGAAAATGGTGAAGAACAACAATGCCTATTCCCTCAAGAGGTGAGTGGAATGTCCTATTGCAATGATGCTTGAAGGCTCTAAAGAGAAAAGAGGATTCTCAAGGGAGAATCCTTGCAACATAACAATACAATGAAGATATTGGTTTCTTAGTGCACCCATGGCTCTTATTTATAAAATTCATACATGGAAAATTGTAATTGGTTCATAGTGTGAGCAAGGGGCCTTTTAGGGCACCCTCTAGTCCTTGACCAACCCCCCATTCTAATTTTTCTCAGATATATAGGTCAAATTGTGTTGGGGGTTGGTCCATAAGTGGTTGAGGGGCTGACAAGATCCATAAATGTTCCATTCATAGAAGTGTGTGGTGTTTCTCATACATAGTCGCACACTTGGCGCATTGTGCATGGTGAGGTATTTGTTGGCCCATGCACACTACGTACTTCCTTTGGTGAATTTACGCATGTCAATTTTTGACCCAATTGTATAGTTTTTTTTTTCCTTTTGAATGAATTTCAGTTTTGTAGGTGGACTAATTGTTGTTGGCATTGATATGTTTCCTTAACCATTTGTGTGCAATGTTGCGTATTATTTTTCAGTGATAAAAAACCTCAAGAACATGTATATAAGTGCATAGTTCAATGGAGATTAGTACCACCAGAAGAATGTCCAAAACATTTGATTCACACACTAGAAGGCATTTCGAAGAACTGGTACACTGAACAAGAACAATGTACAAAAACTGCTAACTGGGAAGAGATACAACAAAATTTCACAATTACATTTTCTTTTGAGCATGAAATTCTACAGATAGATACAATGCTAAAAGTGGTAAGATACAAAATATTTGAAGAACCAGAATTTGAAATAGTTCCATCATATCAGAAGCAGGCTAGATAGGCAGTTAAACAATTTCTACAATGTTATCACATCGCACAAGAGGAAGATCCAGTAGAAGATAATTTGCACAATATACAAATCCCAGAAGTGGAAGGTGAAAGGGAAGTGGAAGGTCCCAAGCTAGATTCAAACGATTATGCTACACCATTAAAGATCAAGAAGGTTAACATTAGAACTGCATAAAACCCAAAGATAGAAAGTATGGAGGTTATTGGGATAATCAGACAATAGAAAGGATCACAAAATTACTACGTGATTACAATGACTTATTCCCAAAAAAAATATCAGGGGTGAAGGGGTTAGAAGGAGTTCTAGGAGAGGTGAAGATACCTTTAAATCCAAAAAGATGACCTATCAGATAGAGGCCTTACATATTGAATCCAATATAAAAAGAAAAGGTAAATACAAAAATTGACAAGATTCTAGAAGATGGTGTCATAGAACCTATAGAAGAGTCACAATGGATCAGCCCTATGGTGGTGCAGGAAAAGAAGCAAGGAGGGGTCAATATTTGTGTAGATTTGAGAAAGTTGAATGATTCTTTCCTACATGATCCTTTTCCTACCCCATTTACAGACAAAGTTTTGGAGAATGTAGGGGGTCAAGAAGCTTATTATTTTACATATGGATTTTTCAGTTTATCATCAGATCAGGATACCACCAAAAGATAGGCATAAGACAACATTTTATATAGAGTGGGAATCATTTCAGTATACATTTATTCTATTTGGATTAAAGAATGCACCAACCAGTGTTTCAAGGGTAGTAGTGACATCTTTTAAGGACTTAATTCACAAGTTTTTGGAGGTTTACTTGGATGATTAGATATTGTTTAGTTTGCTAAAAGATCATGTTGAAGTATTAAGGCTGATGTTGGACAGATCCAGACAAATTCAGATATTATTGAATATCAAGAAGTGTATTTTCAGCACACATTTTGGGCTTGTTGTTAGGACATGTGATGTGTAAACAGGGTTTGTTGGTTGATCCTGCTAAAATTGTTTTCATAATTAACATCCACCATGAACGTCAGTGCACCATTTGAAGAGTACATTGGGACATACAAGATATTACATGAAGTGCTAGTGGGAAACCCCCCCTATTACTATACTAGGGACAAAGTATAGGAAGAGCTATGATCTCCCTTAAAATACAATCTAATTCATAAACTACCCCAAACACTATAAATACATGAACAGAAAGAGATAGGAAAGTAGGTCATAAGTAGTACCTTTGGTCCAACATTTGATGTAGACCACTTCCATCTTTGTAGCTTCCATGATGCAATTCTCCTCCCAAAGCCAACCCAAAAGAACACTTAGGAAAAAAATGCTACAAATATTCTATCTCTACTCATCAATATCAGGGTTAGATATAAAACATTATGCATAAATCAAATGAAAAACATAAATATATCATTTGGGAAAGGAAAAATATTATTTTATTCAAATCTAAATATCGAAAATTACAACCTTTGTAGGCCAACGCTCCATGAAAAAGGTCCAGGCCCATCTTAATGTTGCTCCAAGTCCACTATTCTAATGATTTCTCTCACATTCAGTTGATCACTTCAGGGGAAGGGAAGGGATTGTATAGGATAAAAGTCTAAAGAGGGAATGCTAAGGAAAAAACTTAGAAGGGGCTGCAAATGCCTAGGAAAGGAGGGAAAGGAATTTGGGAAGAGTTTCTCTATTCTAATGCTTGATTTGGAAATGGGACCCCAATACTTCCTTTTATATGAAAAAATTATATTTATTTGGTTTGGGGATGGGATATATGGGTGAATTGGTTGGGAAACCCTCAATAGATCGTAAACTCCACTGAATTCCTTGCAACTTTTTATTTTTTGCAAATTTTGGAGGTAAACGCGGGTTGTTTAGTATGTAGCTAGTGTATGTATGTAGGATTTATAGAATTCATAAATCATATATACATGGGCAGTAGTACAGTACAATGCTTACATGCTCCAAAAAATGGTTTTTTAAATAGAGTTCCTCAGCAGTGATTTCAAAAATTATGAAAGTAAAAAGGAAAATTCCATGTATGCATAGGTAGAGAATTTTAGGGCTATAATAGATGACCCCTAATGTGTGAGGTCAGAAGAGAAATTGGTGGCTGAAATACATTACAATATCTTTACCAGTGGGAATGCATGGAGTCATGTTTGCCCGAGACCAGAGTTAGGGAGTGCACCATCTGCATAACAATAATCTCTCTGAGGCAGGCATACCCATGCTCAAGATGAACTAATCATGGCTCCCAATCAAGTACACTGCAGATTCATGTCATAGAAATGTCTATATAAAGTGTAGCCGCGAGAAATACACAATGGATCTACATCTCAAAATAAATCATTGATATTCAAGTATAATATAGTATGCATCTTCAAGAAGTATTGACGTCTGCGACTAGATATGAAACCACCATAGTCAAGAAAAAACTTCAATATCTTCAAAGGCTTAGGTAGGATTACAATAGAAGTGTAAAACTCACTACTCTGAGGTCTTCGACAATCCATCGAGAAAAGACTAAAGGATCTCAATAATCATGCAGAGAACTTCGTCAATTTCGAATCTGGACTTGACTGGACCCATGGGATGGATGACTCATGAAAGTCAAGAGACAAATTGTAGAAAGGCCGACTTAGGTTGGATAAAATTTCCCTGGGAAAAAAATACGAAAGATGATTGGACTCAGGTAGCTTAATATTGACATAAGTCTGGGATGCAAGAGGCACCGCAAACTCTCCATATGTTTGGAAGAGTAACCAAATGGAGGAGGAAACAAATCTATGTAGATATAATAACTTACTAAGGTCATGTTATATCCCAATGCTTGATGAAAAAACATAAGGATGTGGTTTGTCGAAGGGCGACTATCTTGCTGCCAAAAAAACAAGGTATATTTCCTATCCCCTCTTTTTGGAATATTTGATTTCTTTTTGTATATTTCAAATTTTTAACGAGCTTGAAAAAGAATAAAATATTGCTACAATACAAAGGAGGAATGAGTGTCATGAGCAAGAAAACTAGTTCCAAGTGCACAAAATATAATGATGTTGAAGGCAAGGAGACATTCGCAGGATAAGGACACTCGAGGAAAATTCCTCCATGGGTCAAGGTGTCGGATTGTAAAGGAAAAAAGTGTTGCAAGGCTTGGGTATAAGGAATGCTTTAAAGGTTAAGTTGAGAGAAAAATGGAGCCAAAATTAAGCCAAATATGCAAAGATGAGACCCGCAATACGATTAAGCATGACACAACAAGACTTCTTCCATGTAAAGTTTTATGAGCCCGGAGAAGGCAAGCTTGGTGATTTTTTCACATTTAGAGAGTCTGGAAAAATGTTAAATAAGAATCCAGAGAGTACCTTTTTCACAATTAGTCCAATCGGCTCGAAAAAAGGTTAAACTTGCACCAAAAGGAAGTCTCTTCAAAATCGTTTTAATGAGTGTGACAAATACAATATCACTTGGATATAGTTTCAATTTTAAGGAGTTTGAAAAGATATTAACTATGGAATCACAACCTTTTTCTAAGTTTAGTCTCCTTAGCCCAAAAATGTATAAATATAAATGAGGAGAACTCTCCCTTCGAGAAGAATCTCCCAAGGCATACCTTTTTCCTGAATAATATTCTAGCTAGAAAAAGGGTTAAACTCATGCCAAGTAGATGTTCTTCTGGACCAATTTAATGAGTGTGAAGGAACAAGGTCACTTGACAATATTTTCATATTTAGGGTGTATGAAAAGGTCTTAACTATGGACTCTAGGGGGGTTCCTTTTTTGTAAGTAATCTCCAAGGCCCAAAAAAGAGATAAACCAAAACCAAGGAGAATGTTCCTTTTTCTAAAATTTAGTCCCTCGGGCCCAAAAAAGGGTTAAACTTACGCTTGAGAATACTCTTCTAGAGAAATGAAGTTCCTTGATCATACCTTTATTCGTAAAAATAGTCATCTAGACCGAAAAAGGGGTAAACTACCGTCAGACATATGTGCCTTCAAATTTGAGTTTGGCAAGAATGAAGGGAAACAAGATCGCTCAAAAATATTTTTAATTTTAGAGAGTTCGAAAAGGGATTAAAGAAGACTCCAGAGGGATATTTTTCTCAAGTAATCCAAACGATATCGAAAAGAAGAAATACAGTCTCGTTGGATGTTTTTTTCGAAATTTAAAGTGAGCTTGAAAGACAACAAATTGTCCTCATTAGGGAGTCCTGTGGGTAAGGAAAAGAATGATGATTAGCAAGAAGAATGAGGCTTCAATATGTAATCATGAAGGGACTAATCAGGAATCCTAGGAATATAGTAAAAACTCACAGCATGGATGCCAAAATGCAGCAAAGGATCTACCTAAGGAATCCATGTAGAGGTAGGCTATACCACCTAATTACGACACTTATAAAGAAACTGAGAAGGTTCTATGTCGCACTTTGGTGGGATCGATCCTATGGCGAAATGAACCGGGAACCAAATAATGAAAAAATACAAGTAGGTAAAAATCTAACCTATATGCCAGTTACTAGGTCAATACCTATCAGAACAGATCGATACTATGAACAAATGTCAAAGAAAAAACATCTCAAAGATCCTGCATATAAGGCCAATAACACTCATCTAGAAGTTAATAAATCTAATATAGATATAAACTTCGTAAAAATAAGAGTTTCTATTGAATACAAAACTTGAAAACAACAAACCTAGAGTGTACAATATGTGCAAGGTATTGCATAGCCTTATGGCTCATGCATAGTACTAGTTCAAGTAGAGCCCGCTCCTAGGCTTTGATCAAGAGTCGCTTCAATAGTCAACCTGGAAAGTCTCCCAAAAGGGTAGAAAACAAAAACCACAATGCAAGTCTTCCCATGGTATAGAAATTGTAGTCATGGCTTCAAGGATAGCCTCATCCGAAGGAAAATCAAATTCCGAGAAACCACGCAAATGAGGAGGGTTGACACTCATAAAGGGTTAAGAAAAATGACCATATTCCAAATGAAGATGGATATTTTGGTCACGGTTTGTAGATTTTATCGGTGAAGAATCACAAGCACAAAGTCTTGAGGATCTACAAACAGTGAGATCAGACTCAAAAGGAAACTCAAGATCACTAGGACCAAGAGGGGGAAGCAAGGGCTCCCATGCCCCCATTGGATAACAAAATTGATCAATTGTCGATACCATCTCTTGAGAAGAAAAACATGATTGTATACGTTCCTGCTCAGAAGAAATTGAACATCGAGGATAAGATGTCAGATAATTATCCTATGGTGGGGTAGTGTCTACACGGACACTAGGAACATATAAAGGGGAATCCTGAACTAATGTCGAATTAGTATGGTGATTATCATATTCCAAGTGGTTGATAGTGACAATGCTTCGATTATGAGGGAAATGAATCACCCGGAAGAGCATAAACACCACAACATTCATAACATATACATAATCATTCCAAATAAGAATATTGAAATCTAACGAGCCTTGCACCATTATAACATCGACAAGGATAGTGTTCCCACCTAACGAGATAGGTAATTGAGGAAGAATCCCCAAATAATCACTAGGATGTCTGTCAAAATCCAACAACTCATGTGAAGAAGACACAAGGTTGGGAGAACCCAAAGCTTTCCAAGCTGAGGAGGATAAAATACTTGCGGAGGCTCCTTCATCCACAATACATAGGTAAATGTTTTTTGAATTAAATTCAAATTTATTTGAAAAGGTACATAAGAAGGAAGGAGAGGCTCAACAAGGTCATTTCAATTAAATAAAATCATCCTAGGAATTGGAGGGGGGGTGTTCGAAGTGAACCGAATTCTGCCTTGTTCTAAAAGTACTGAACTAGAAATGATAAAAACATAGTTGGTAGACACATCACTCCCCAAGAGAAGAGTGGGATCAATTAAAGATTGCATCGACATGACCACTTTGGTAGATTTGAAACTCTCCAAGAGAGCAGTGGGATCAACTGAAAATTGCATCAGCATGACCACTTCCTAAACCACTGGTTGAACAGGATGTAAGGAAACATGGTCTAAATACACATCATCCCCTAAACGAGGAGTGGGATAGGCTAGAAATCGCATCGCCATGAACAATTTCTCAAACAATGGATGAATAGGATATGAGGATACCTCATAAGACTCAAAATAAGAAGAGCTTGCAGACAAGGACCACAATCTTCATGCCTCTAGAAGGCCAGGGAAAAAATGAATAAGGTAATCTCCCTTGCAAAGATTACAAGGGAACTTAGGCTTACGTTCTATCCTTCTAGGTTTCTTAACAAAATCAATGCCTCCATCATGACTAGAAGTGGTTGATATCTCATCTCCAACATGACTTGCAGATTTTGGTGATTGGTTGATAACATGACTCACAGAAGATACATACCTATCGCTAGTGTGACTAGTAGTGACTGGATCCTTTCCTCCAACATGACTTGCAAAGGTCGGGTGCTTGCCCCCAGCATGAATTGTAGAGGCTAGGTGTTGGTCCTCAACATGAATTGTAGAGGTTGCTGACTTATATCCAACATGACTAGCAAAGGTTGGTTGTTTTCCCCCAGCATGACCGTTAGAGGCTGGGTGTTGGTATTCAACATGACTTGCAGAGGTTGATGGCCTATCTCCAACATGGATTTCATAGGTTGGTGACTTCTTGTTCCTATTTTTCCTCTTTCTATTTCGTTTAGACTTCCTTTTACTAGTATCTATAGTTTCACCATAGAAGGTAAAAGGAGAAGGAGAAGACTTTGTTGATGAAGGAACATGAACATGATTCCCATGACATAAGGTGCTTAATTGAGAAGCATCAATATCATTCAATACATTTGGAATGGTACCCACCCAAACCACTAGTCCCACATTCAACCCAGGAATGTACAACGTGGCCATCAAAGGGAAACCAACGTTTCTGAAGTAAGGAAAATCACAAGAATCCATTTGCGAAGGGTTTCCTTGGTTGGTATCGCCAGAAACATTTTCCTTGAAGATATTATGCATAGGTTCTTCCCTTGTGGGATCGTTCAATTCTATAAAAGTCTCACACACTGACTCTAGCAAACCAGTGGTAAAAAAAAACACCTATAAAGAGGCAGCTCCATGTTTCCAAGCAGAACACTAAAAAGTACTCACAATCGGTGGAGTGGGCAGTCTACCACTTTATGTCAGAGACCCAAAGAAATGATTGAATAACTCGTTATGGAAAACTAGGGAGCATAGAGCACACCACTAAGAAGAAAATCCTAAAAATATATAAACCAAACAACCTACCCTTTTGAATGCTTCCGACCTAGGGATATGAAGTCCTGCTCATTGAAAGAATTCACAAAGGCAAACAACTGGCTAGGAGAAACAATTACCCATACCTATGACCAATGGTCCCTTCAGGTGTCTCCCAGAGAGTACAAAGTCTTCCTTAGGTACCATGATACACCCCTCACAGTCACTTGTGCATCGACCTATATGATGGAAACTAATCTACCAACTTGTAATCAACAACCAGGGGGGTACCTTCAATAGTTGAGCGAGTGTATGGGTAGGGTAACTAAGCTCGAAGATCATCCTGAGGCCTGAAATGCAACAGGGCCACAATCAATCGTAGACTACCTTGGATGGATCCAAGTGTCTTAGAGTTCTGACAAAAGTCGGGCCAATAATTCTATAGGATTCACCCCAAATATGCACTCTCCAAAACACTTTGTCGAGATTAGGAGTGGATATCTCTGTCACCATCATCCATGCAGCCTCGTGTTTGAATCCTATGTTAGAGGATATTCTCAGATTGATTAATTACAAGGTGGAATTTTCACACCCTAGCATGAACACCTAAGTCATTTTTTGTTTGGCCTTGGAGCGTTTACCTCTCCACACCTAATTTGAGGCCCTAGCCTAAGCTATTGGTGAACCCTATAAAAAGTGTTACTAATATAATTTAGATTAACACGTTTGTTTTAGGGGATTTTTTTACTCAAGGAACAAAAGTGAAACTTATGTTGTTTGAGACTATTGTGAAAAATAAACTAATTAGAACACTAGAAAATAAGACTTTATACTATTTCTACAAATGAAAAAGCGCTTCAAGAATAAAACATGAACAATCTTTCAAACAAAAAGATGCAATATTTTCTCCTTTCCATGCAAAATGCACAATACAACTTTTGAGTGAAACAAAAGAGAAAATGAAAGGATATTGAAATGATTTCAATATGAGAAGAAAACCCAACCCTATGCTAATTTGTTTTCTTTTTCAAATAACAATGCAAATCAATGCAAAGAAAGAAAGAGACCTAAAAAACCAATTTTTTTTTTCTTCCAATCAAAGTAGAACTAACAAAAAATGCTAAAAGAAATTACAGAATACATGATTCATGGCCCCACTAAAAAGGCTAGGAAACACAAAGAAACAAGAGGATTTTTTTTTCTTATTTCATAAGCAATCTAAGCCTACAAATTGTCTAAACCCCGAACAATAGAATCTTTTAGAACTCAATAAGACCTGGGAACCACAAGTTTCCTATAAGAAAAGGAAAAAAGTTTGAAAAATTATCCAAAAAAATAGAGATACATGTTGTGCACATACAACCTGTCTATGTACGCGGGATGTATATAATGTAGACTGTGTATGTACGTGTGATGTATAGAGAATAGGGCAAGTATACCTCTGTAAATTTTCAAAACAAGAAAAACTTTGGAAAGACAACTTGGGAAAGGGAATTTGGAAGGCACCTAGAAGGTGACCAGAGACTCAACATGAAATACGACACTCAAAACACTCATAAATAACTAAAAATCAAACCAAACCAAGATCTCCCCCCATGACCCTAGAGAGACTACCCATTGGAGTCACCAATTTTTCTAGTGGGGAAACTGCCTCTATTACTATGCCAGGGTCAAAGTATATGCAGAACCATGATCTCCCTTAAAAGACAATATAATTCCTAAAATACCCCAATCACTCTAAATATATGAACATAAAGAGATATGAAAGTAGGTCAGAAGTAGTACCTTTGGTCCAATGTTTGATGTAGACCACCTCCATCTTTCTATCTCCTTGGCTACAAGTCTCCTCCCAAAGATGACCTACATGAAAACTTAGTCAAATAATGCCACAGGTATTCTATCTCTACTCATCAATATTAGGGTTAAATATAAACCATTATGCATAAATCAAATGAAAAACATAAATATATCATTTGGGATAGGAAAAGGATTCTTTTATTCAAATCCAAAGATTGAAAATTACAACCTTTGTAGGCCGACGCTCTGCTAACCTAGTCTAGGCTCCTCTTAATGTTTCTCCAAGTGCACTATCCCAATGATTTCTCTCACAATCAACTATTTACTTCAGGGGAAGGTGTTATAACCCTAAATTGCACCACACCTGCTCACCTGGCATCAGGCCAACTCATATCCCTTCATTGCCAAAACATCTGCTAAACAACCTCTTCAAAAATCCTCTTGGGTAAAGGTACACGTGCCTTAACCCACTACTGCACGTGGGTGAACGCTGGCAGTCCTACTACAGCCCGTGTTTATCTAACAAAGCACAAAAATAGGAAAGTTTCCGACGGGACAAAAAGATATGGGTCAGTTAACTGAGACTCCCGGCCATGCATGGCCGAGAGTTTGTCCAAAACCCTAGCTCCTTATAGCCTATAAAAGAAGGCGTAGGGGTACTATTTGGAGGAGGAAAATTATAGCGAAGAAACTCTTCCCATTTGCCAAATCCATTTGTCCCAACCCTTTAGCCTTTCCTCAAGCCTAAGGAGAATTAATGCAAATCAGTTGGAGGAAAAAAAAGAGGAGGAGCCCAGGATCAGGATCAAGGAGCGGTGGTCGGTATCGACTTTGATTGTAAGTTGATTCATTTTGAAAATAATAAAAGAATACTTTTCCCATCCCAATGCATGAGTTATTTACGATTTTTTCAATTTATGCTTAATTTCTAACCCTCAAGTAGAAAAATAGCATGCATGCATAGTGTTTTGTCTTGATTGCAGGTGAACTTTGGAAGGAGCAGCGCAAGTAAGTGGGCAAAGCTCAACGGAGGATCTACACCAAACATCAGTAAAAAGGTTAGTAGTTCCTTTCCGTGCATGTGTCTTGAAAGAGGGGTTTAAGTTTTGGGGTGATAGGTTAAAAGGTCATTTCTTTAAGGTCAAAATATGCATGCAAATCAAACCCTAGTTTGCTAGTCTGTAGGGTATTATTTCCCAACAACAGAATTGGCGACTCCACTGGGGAAGATACTCTTAGGGTTTCCGGATTTAGTTGAGGTTTTTGGGTAGTTTAGAGGATTAGATTTTCTATTTCTTTGTTTGTCTGTTTTTTGTTAGGTCAGAACTAGCAGGGAACCTAGTTCTTTATACCATTTTTTCCTTGATTGTTTCTTGACGATAATTATCGGGACACACAGAGGTACACGCGGCCTGCAGAAGGCCTACACGCATGTAACCCATGCCCTAACCTTCTACAACACACGTGTGAATGCTAGCTGCAGAGGTTTCAGTAGTGTGTAGGAGTAAGAGAGCTTAAGAGGCAGTCCCCCTCTTCCCTATCAGAATTATACATTCTCATGGGGATTTCTAAATCCTGTCTGAGTCTTGTTGGTTCACAGTCTTGTCTCAGTTTGCTTTATTGCGTTTTTTATTTTTTGCAATTATTTTTCTTTTATGTTAAAGAAGAAGCATCCAAGCCTTTAAGAGACCCTAGGTGTCAATACCAGAGGCCTCTTCCATGTCTGGGCTGCCTGTGTTTAGTTTTGTCTTAGAGTTTATACATACACGCGGCCTGTGCAAGTGCAGCCTGTGGGTACCCGCGTGCTGTTGTAGGTCAGCACGCGGTTGCATGAGTGTTGTTTCAATGATAGTAGCAGGCTTGACAGGCTGCTTTTCAATCAGGGTGGGGCAGTCATCCCTTCCTATGGTGAGAAGTGTTCCTCTCAGGGGTTTGAGTCTAGGGTTTCACAGTCAGTAGGTTAGGGCCTCTTACCCTTATCTTGTTTTTTATTAGTTGATAGTTGATAGAAAAGATAAGAAAGAAAAGTTGTGTTTTATGGTTTTTAGACAAGCGGAAGAATTTGAGCTTTCTTGATTTCCATTGTGTGTCTTTGCTTTGATTCTTTGTGATCTGCGCTTTAAGCCAGAATTTTTTTTTTGTTTTCTTGGTTTTGTACTTGTTGACATTTTCCCTTTGTTGCTTCATTTAGCACTTAAATAAAAAAAAATATCTCTCTTTTTTATTTTCTTCTTTGTTTGAAGATTGTGTTGATTGCATTGATAACTAGGGAGAAGTCCTTTTGTTCATAAGTTTTTGCAGTGCATTTAGAGCATAAGTAGATCATAGTTGAGCGAAAATTCCTTTATGTTTGTTGCATGAAATCTTAGCAAAATTGAAAAGAAAAGAAGTCTTTCTTTGTGAAAAGTTGTTATTTTTGCATTCAGTAAAAGTTTTTGTTTCCAGCATTTTTCATTTGTTTTTTCTTTGAGCCTTTACACACCATCAGTTTCACCTTCATACCTTGTGACGTAAAAAAGCCCATAAAAGCAATGCCAATTTAAAATCTATTAGACCTTTTGTTTGTAGGGTTCATACACTAGCTCAGGACTAGGGCCTTGGAATAGGTTGGAGAGGAAACTCTCTAAGGCCACTCAAAACCAAACATTAGAGTCTATGATAGGGAGTGTAGAAGTCCAGTTATGTGGAAGTTATCCAGGATGCCCCTCTAACACAGGGGATAAACACGAGGTCGTGTAAGGAAAGGTAGCGGAGATAACCCCTCCAAAGCCAGACCAAGCGTAGTGGAGAACACATATCGAGGATTTGTCTTGGGATTCCATCGTTTTCATTTGCCACGAGGCTTTGTGGATCTTGAATCTGTTTGAGGTCCTCAGTTGTCTTCTAGACCATTTTCTCTCGATACCCTGGACAGGTTTCGAGCTTGATACCCTTCTCATTTTGGTCTACCCGACTATCAACTGTACCCACCTAGTGACTGTTTACGTGATGGAAAACTAGTTGCCAATATTTTTTAGGGACATACACAAGTGACTGCGGGGGTATACCGCGGTACCTAGGATAGACATCAGGCCATGCTTTGCAGAGTATACCTAGAGGGTGCTTCCATTTTTGAGTTGCACTTGCACCGGTAAGTTGCTCTAGTGTTGGTTGTTGTAACTGTTCTTCAAAATAGTTAGTGATTGCTTGTTATCTTTTAAGGGCTTCTTTTTAGTGTGTGTTACTGTTTGAACATGTAGAATACCTTAGCGTGTCGTGGATCTTCTCACACAGTGGAGGATCCAGAGCTCCACCGATCACGAAGGCTTCTGGGCCTGCCGCCGGTTATACTGGAGCCACACCCGCCACCATTGAGGCAGAAGCTAGACCAACAAGGGTCTTTCAAAGCAAATGGGTTACAAACCATTGAGCCCGAACAAACCCCAGAGGAATCAACCACCAATCTTGGTTTGGTTGAAACCCCAACCACTGATACTTTGCCATCGGTCATTGTACCAATCCAATTTTACAAACGCTTGTCAGTGCCTCACACAATTATGGAACCAAACGCTATTACTTCCTCTGGGAATTATTCCATTCCCACCACCGTTTCTACCACAAGAGAAGCATCTCCTAACTTACCGTCGTCATTCTGGGCCACCATGGTCTCGGCCGCAACTACGTCACACAGTGGACTGACCCCATCTATCGTGGCAGCCACAAACCCTTTCACACCTAGTGCGACAGGCTCTCTGTTTTCATATGGTATGCCTAGTTCGGGCACAAGTCCTGCACTCACTCACTCCACTTTACAGACTTTGGGTCTGGGGGTAGGGAGCTCTAATGCTCCTCTTCAAGGTCAAATTTGGGGAATTCCTTTCCCTTTTATTTATTTTCCTTACGCTGTAGGTCATATCTCTCATTCGTCCCCTTTGCTTGGTGGTTTGCATCAGCAGTCCACCGGGCAACCTGCACACACGAGTTCATTTGGAGCCGAGAGTCAAGGAACACCTGCACAAACACTGTTGGTAGGTTTGTCACCATTTGTTTGGAATGGGACATTTGGTAACAACACTTTCACATCCACTGCTTTCCCATCTGGGGGCACTCCCATTTTTGGACAGTCTACTCCGGCGCAGGGTACTATTCCTGCACCGGGGGCACATATAGCAGGACCTTGGAACTCAGGACAAGGATTTGTTCCCTCCTCTGGAATGTCGTTCTGGGGTAATTCTTTCCACATTCAATGGAACCTTGGACAGACTTCTATGCCTCTCCCAGTAGGACCATCATGGGGTAATCCTTCCCAAAGTCCTCCAAACACAATGCATGCCCAACATCCTATGTCCTTTATGGGGAATCAGCCAATGATGTCTCTACAGATGAAAAATCCTTACACTGGTCAGGGCCATGGTTTCTACTAGAATCCGGGCCAACAGCCAAACTTTTCCTGGCAACCTGGTGCCAGTCAAACTCTAGGATGCTTTTTCCCAGGCTATCAGCAACAACCCAAACTACCATTCTTGGCGACGTTACACTTGCCAGATTTGACAAGGTTGTTAAATGATCCTATTTGTCACGATCCATGTTGGCCTCCTATGCCAACGAAGTTTCCTTTGGACATTCCAAAGTTTGAGGCCAAGCCTAACGAAGATCTAGGTGATCACGTGACTACTTTCCATCTTTGGTGTTCATCTAACTCATTGAAATATGACTCCGTCTAGTTGCGATTGTTTCAACGCACTCTTCTCAGGAGTGTCGCGAAATGGTACATTGAGCTTGATCGTTCAAGATACTCTTCTTTTGGCGAACTGGCGATGGCCTTCCTTAACCATTTCCAGTTACCTGTGAGATACGACGCTGGCACAGAGCTGCTTGCTAATTTTGAACAGATGAAAGTGGACCATATCTCTAATCATATCTGAGAGTGGAGACGCTGGAAGAGTATAATCAAAGTACCAGTTTCACCAGCATTCCTGCTTGAGTGGTTCCTTAAGTCTTTAGTCCCACAATTATCCAAAGACGTCGCGACTTTAGGAGTTTTCTCCGAAGAAGATGCCATCATGAGGGCTCAACAGTTTGAGCTTATCTATTCTCAGTCTAGTTTATTATACAACATCCTTCCAGATGCACCATGATCGATACTAGATAAAACTAGACAGAGAGTCGGACCACATGCCGATGGTATTTTTGGTTCGGCACAAACCAAGCCCGCTAAGAAATTATCAAAACAATTGCAACAGTTATCTATACAACACTCAACGGCCAGTCAGACTATTTCCTTGGCTACTCCTCCTACCCAAATGTCAGAATTACATTCCGTGCAGATGGCTAACCCAAAGGCCACTCAGCAGCCTGAAGGGAAGAAAAAACAACGAAAGAAGGGTAAGGGGGATAAAAAACCCACTGACAATGCTGGCGAGGGCACCATGGAAAAATGGAAGGTGAGGTATCCGTGCAACTTGTGTGCGGAAGACCACCCGAACCATCTATGTCCTCAACTTGCAAAGGCCCAAAAGTTTGTCACACATCAACAACAAGACGTGTTGACTAATCCCTTTCAGCATGGGCAAAATTTAACTCAAGCCTCTACAAGTGCCGAAGGGGGCAGTCAGGAAACCTGCCCTCCTCCAAACAACTCCTCATCCACGTATATATGGTTAGGGGTGATGCTTTAATAATGAATAGAGCACACGACTATAGTAAACCAAGCACCTCTAAGAAGGGTAAAGAAGCCGAGATCCCATCTCTTCCTCTACAGATCGAGAATACGTTGGGTGAAACAATGACACACATTCCAAAGGGTGCATTTAAGAAAGATTCTCACAACCCAAACGCAAGGGCCACCCAGAATTACTCTGTGGTGGAAGATTTATCACAAACCCCGTGTGCAATGTCCGCTTTGGAGGTCCTCCAAAGTTTCCCTGCTCAGAGGAAAGCCTTGTTGACTTCTTTAGGCTCTACTAAGACTTGTAACCCAGGTACCATCATGTTAGATACGACCGACTTGAAACCTCTTCTGCCTTACCACGTCGCGTTTCAGATAGTAGTGGCTCATCCCACGAAAACTTTTACACGGAATATCTTCCGCACGATGGTCGACGAGGGAGATTCAACTTGCATTATGTCATTAGCATGTTGGAAATCCATTGGTCAGCCTGCATTGTCTCCATCACCTACTCTCCTCACTGCATTCGACGGTCGTTCTTTCCGACCACATGGCATCGTTCCTTCTTTCCTTGTGCAGTTAGGAGGGAAGACCGTGTGCGTTGAAGTAGAGGTAGTCAATGCTCCACTTGACTATAACCTCTTGTTAGGTCAGGGTTGGACTTATTCCATGCAAGCCATGGTTGCTATAGTTTTCTGAGTCTTGTTGTTTCCACATGAAGGTTGGATAGTGACCATCGATCGATTGTCATTCTCTAGACCTGACCCATCTTTGGGGGCATCCACGGTTCCCATGATAGATAATCCTCAACCTGGTGTTGTTAATGTGGGAGTTGGTTTGTGCACATCCTTGATGGGTACCTTTGATTACCCACCTCCTCATAACGATGTCAATTTTATACCGAATCACCACAAGGCTGAGATTTTTCACATTTTGTCATTCCACACGACTTACTTTGAGGATCCGTGGATTCTTCCTTCCCCATCAGCCATGATGGATGAGACAGGGCACTCCAATATGTCCATTCCCTTGTCGGTTGTTGAAGTAACACACTCTTTAGTCCAACAAGCTTCAGCTACTCCTGATTTGACTCCTGCACAAGAGTTGGATCCACTTCCAGAGCCTATTTGGGCTCAGGACTAACACCGATTCATTAGACTTAGTCTTGCCTTCAGACGAAGAAGTAATCGAAGCAATGACTAGTCCGGACAAACCTTGGGATGATCTTCATCATAGATCTTATTTCCTCCCAGCGTTACACTGAATCGTGGCAGGAGAATTCACTATCACCATGAAGGGAGATCAACCGTGTCCTATTAACCTCTTAGCTACACAGGAAATTTATGTTGAAGGGAATATGGCGACTATCACTGAAACCATACCTATTAACATCTCCCAAAACCCTAGCATCATGGAGAATGTCTTCATCGGAGCAGATTTCTCCCCTGAAGAGATTCATATTTACACGGATCTTTTCAAAGAATTCCGCGACGTTTTTGCTTGGTTTTATGAGGAAATGTCGGGTATCAATCCGAAAATAGTTGAACATGAAATCACAATGTATCCTGATGCCAAACCTGTTCGACACAAACTTCATCCAGTTAATCCTAGGAAAGTAGCAGCCATCAAGAGTGAGGTTGAGAAATTTCTCAAGGCAGGGTTCATTTACCCTATTCATTTGACTCAATGGGTGTCAAACCCCGTGTCAGTCGATAAAAAATAAGGCACGATTCGTGTATGTACCGATTTCCATGATTTGAACAAGGCATGTCCAAAAGATAATTATCCAACCCCATTCATCGACCAGATCATTGATGAATTTTTCGGTTGTGAAGCCTTTTCGTTCATGGATGGTTTTTTGGGCTATAATCAAATCCAAATCAAACCCAAGGACCAACACAAAACAACATTCATTTTTCCATGGGGTACATTCGCCTATCGTAAGATTCCTTTTGGCCTCAAGAATGCTGGAGCCACTTTCCAGCGGGCCATGTCTTTTGCGTTTCACGACCTCAAGCATATATTCGAGGCCTATCTAGATGATTTAGCATCACGCTCTCGCAAGCGAAAGGATCATCCTATGCACCTCCGACTAATCTTCGAACACTGCCGCTACTTCAGGATTCGCTTGAATCCCAACAAGTGCAGCTTTTACGTCATGTCAGGACGTTTGTTAGGTTTCATCATCTCAACAATAGGGATCATGGTGGATCCTCTTAAGGTGGAGGAAATAATTCAGTAGCCCCCCCCACGCACAATCTTACAACTTCAAAGTCTTCAAGGCAAGTCGAACTTCTTACGACGCTTCATCGCCAACTATGCCGAAATCACCAAGGGCTTTATGCATTTACTGAAGAAAGATGTTCCATTTTTCTGGGACGAGGCTGCTCAATGCTCTTTTGGTGCATTAAAACACGCCCTTACAACCACACCTCTGCTACGACCACCTAATTATAACAAGGATTTCCTATTATATCTAGTTGTCGTAGAGTCAACTATAGGCATGGTTTTAGTTCAGGAAGATGATTCGTTTTCAGAATACGTGGTCTATTACCTGAGTCGAGGCCTCGTAGGATCGGAACTTAATTATTCCCATCTAGAAAAACTTGCGTTGGCAGCAGTTCATGTTGTTCAATGGTTCCGTCACTATGTTTTGTTTCACAATACCACCGTTGTTGCTGTCGTGAATCCATTCTAGTACATGTTGACACGACGAGTTATCGGTAGAAAAATCAATAGATGGATGGTCATCCTCCAAGAATTTGACTTAGACTTTGTTTCAGCAAAGTCCAAAAAGTCATTGGTCTTCGCAAAACTTATTTCGGAACTTCCGGTTGAGTCAGGTGATGTTGTGCCTGAGGAATCGCCTATCCAGAGGGATATGTTTTTGATTGAATCATTTGACCCTTGGTACGGAGATATACTGATCTATCTCCAGACTTTGAAGTGCCCCACCTCTACTTCTTGTGATGAGCATCGGCGGATACGACATCAGGCTAAGAATTATCTCATACTCAATGATACGTTGTATCGAAGAGGTGTAGACTGCATCTTGCGTTGATGTCTCACTCATGAGGAGGTCGTCATAGTGATCAACGATTGTCATACAGGAGCTTGTGGTGGTCATTTATATGGGTTGGCAACAACCCAAAAGATTTTATGAGTAGGTTACTTTTGGCTCTCACTTATCAAAGATTGTATCGAGTTGGTCAAGAAGTGCCATCCATGCAAAATCTTCTCACGGAAGATGAGGGCACATCCAGCTCCTATGTTTCCTGTCATCACAGTTGGTCCCTTCACTAAGTGGGGGATTGATTACACTACATGCAACCCCCCATCAGGAAGGGGGCACCACTATATCATCGTAGCTTTCAACTACTTCACTAAGTGGGTCGAAGCTATGCCAACGTTTAAAGATGATGGTGAGACTGCATCTCTCTTCTTATTCAACCAGATGATAGCACGGTTCGACATCCCGAGAGAGATTGTCACTGATCATGGCAGTCACTTTCGGAACCAAATGATGTCCGAGTTAACATCAAATCTTGGGTTATGGAAAGAACATTCCTCACCTTACCACCCCCAAGCTAATGGGCAGGTGGAAGCTATAAACAAAATGCTTAAGATGATTCTACAGCGAACTATTAACTCCGCCATGTCAAATTGGAATTTGATGTTATACTCGACATTATGGGCTTACCGAACATCAGTTAAGATTACAACCAATTTCTCACCTTTCCAACTCGTTTATGGGCTGGAAGCAGTCTTTCCCATCGAATGTCAAATCCCATCTCTGAAATTGGCAGTACAGTTATTGCCAGACACTTCTCCTCTTTAAGAGAGGTTAGTACACCTTGAGAATATTGATGAGTAGCATCGCGACGTGGCTCTGGCCAATGAGGCTCATAAAAATAGGGTCAAGTGTCAATATGATAGGTCCGTTCGTCCTCAGATTTTTTCTGAGGGCGACCTTGTCCTGGTCTCTGACCAAGACAAGGACCCCTTGGGGGCAGGAAAATTTAAACTCATGTGGTTCAGACCCTTCATTATTAAAGAGGTGTTAAAAAAGGGCGCTTATCGTTTGATCGATTTTGAAGGGAATGCTTTGGCGGAGCCTAGAAATGGGCTCTACCTCAAGAAGTATTACTCATAGAAAGGTCACTGTGGGTAACTTTTTGTAACATATGTATAGTCTTTGTACTATTACTTTTTTACATTTCTTTTGAAAAACGTGTTATGGACATGTCATTGATGTTATCTTTTGTCAATATGAAATATGTCAAGTGAGTCCGAGGTGTTCATTGGGTATGCGGATGGTGCTAGTTGACACACGCAGAGGCTTGCCTCCGCAGCTTGGGTAATCTTTACACCACAGGGTCAGTTGTCATCTTCCGGAGGGATATGATTAGGTGACACCACAAATAATGTTGTTGAGTATAGTGTAGTTATTGATTTTCTTCGTGATTCTCTATCATTAGGTATCTCTCATCTCTAGGTCTATCTAGACACTCGACTAGTTGTGTCGCAGCTAAACAGAATATACCGGGTTCATGACCCAACTTTACACTGACGATTCCTTAGGGTACGTCTCTTGGAATGCAACTTTGAGTATATTACACATTTTCATGTTCCTAGGATTCTAAATGAAATCACAGATACTCTAGATAATCACATTTTAGATTGGAATCTTTCTCACATATAAAAATATCATGAACATAAACATGTAAATATATTTTTGCACACATAATCCATAAGACATAAAAAAGAGATAAAAAACCATATATAAACATCATAAAATCCTCAGAGTACATAGATGGACGCAAATGCCTCAAAAGTGGGAATAGTAATGAGTCACCGGGCTTATGCCCTCAAAAAATATATACAATAAGGTGCTCATGGCACATAAAAAGTCTAAAAGTCTGCTCAGGGCCTATGGGCCCTATTATAATCATCTATAGCGTGGGCTAAACGCCTAAACAATCGGACCCATGTCCAAGGTTCCCCCACAACATGAGTCTGCATGGACGGTGGTAAGTCCTCTATCTCTGCCATGGGAACTGTGCGAGTGAGCGCAGTGAAGTTACACTCAATCTGCCTAAGAACCCTCTCGGCCTCTCCTGCTGGTAGGTTCCCTACTACTACTACTCCCCCAGCGGCGGAAGTTGCGGCTTCTGGATATGGGCGATGCATGTCCCGTGCATAGTCAGTAGGTCGCATGGGTCCCACATATGCATGCAATAAATGTTCACTCGTCAAAAACTCTGGTTTACAAAAACATGATATATATATATCAAAAAGACATAAAAATTACATATGGAAACAAAAAAACTGTATAGGTGGAGACTTACCCATCTCCCCTCGCTCCTCACCAAGAGGCACTGGTATCGCTGGATCTCTGGAGAAGTCGATCCCCACATATGGGTAGTCCTCTATAGCTGGGATCTGTCATGATAGCCAAGCAAAAAATTCATCGTTGAAGGCCTTCACAGTCCTTCCACCACCCTGTCGCGGTAGTAACACTGCTCATCTGCATATTGCAGGGAAAGTGGCCAGATGTCCTCGTATTGTCAGCCAAGGACTAAAACACAGAACTCTCTCGAAAAAGAATGAACACAGGATGGTCTCAAACCCAAAGTTCTTGTGTGTCCATTGTCTGCAAGCTGTCAACTGACTCTTCATGCACTCTAACAATGTGGTACTCCAATAAAAAATGTGTACATTCATGCACTGGATCACACAGTTCATCTGTGCACGCAAAGCCTGATGCACGACTGCTGAGTCAGTAATCCCCCCAATAAGAGATAGAATAGTCTATAGGGTGAGGCTGGTAATCCTACTAACGGGTACCGAGGAAGTCCTATGATTGGTCCCAGCCACACAGTACTCATCTATAAGCTCTGAGACTTTTCTCAGCCCCGTAGGAAAAGTATGAAAGTTGACTGGCTCCCCTCTCCTCGAGAGGCCAGTCAAAAAGTATATATCCTCGGTGGTGGGCACCAAGGATTTCCCCTCTAGCATGAATGCCTCTGCATCGGGGTTCCAGTAATCAACCAGGGCATTCAATAGCCTTGGTTTTGCAATGGACATAAAAAGAATTTCACTAAACCACACTGTGTCAGCAGGGCCACAACGTTCGGATCTGCAGCCACTAACTCATTGGCGGCCTCGTGCTCCCTTTCCCTCCACTGAACATACATCCTGCCAACATCACAAGGTAAAAGAGGGTCAATTCATCTTTCCACTTTTTTTTTCATAATGTGGGGGGGGGGGGGTACCAATGNGGCTGTCTCTGGATAGCCCGCGTTTACCTAGGGCCGACCTTTTTGAGGTCGACGCCCACCCCTAAAAAACAACTAAATGCTAAAAATGAGGTATGGAATAGCTAGACAAGGGAGTTTTTACTTACTTGGTCCAAGCAGAAGTCCGTTTCGTCCACTGTAGCTCCCGAAATCACGATCTTTGGCAAAGGGGGGCTTTTGGTTCCAGAGTCAATTTCCAAATCAGCAATGGTGATAATGAGCTCCCAACTTCTATTTATAGACTTTTTGGCCTCTTTTTGTCACTTTTTTGGGCTCCCTTATCAGTTTCTTTATATCAAAAACCATTTTGAGTGATCCAGGAGTTATATGGGAGGGATTTGAGCAGGTATTGGGACACTTTTTTCTGAGTTTCAGAAAATATATATATATATATATATATATATCGACTATCGATAAAAAAAAAAAAATTCAACAGTCAACTTGAGCATATAGGGTAAGATTTCATCCCAAATGTTGCATCTCGTTGCCTTTTGTTCTTATGATATAGGATCGATCCCATCCGGTTGTTACACGGAACCATCATATCTGCTATAGAAGTGTCACGACTTGGTGGTAGATCTTACCAAAACATGGATGCCCTAGGTAGATCCTGGTTGCATTATGGTGTCCATGCCGTTTTCAAACAACACTGTAGGATCGAGAGTCCGTATAGTCTTTCCTGAATACGATTTTGAGCCTCATTCACATGGGTGTTTTTCACTCTTTGTCTTACCCTCTGGACTCCAAAAACATAACGGGTCTCCTTTTAAGCCCTTTTCAGACCCTTTAAAAATGAAAAGATTGTCGAGCAATCTTGTGACCTTTCACGCTCGTTAAACTGAAATTTGAAGTCACGTCTGTCCGATGGTAGTTTACCCCTTTTTCGGTCTGGACGGTCAACTGTACGAACAAAGGAATACTCTATGGAATTCCCATTCTTTATAAGAGTATCCTCAGGTATAATTTTATTTCTTTTTCGGGTCTGAGGGACTAAATTTACGAAAAAGAAACCCCCCCCAGAGTCCATAGTTAAGCTCTTTTCAGACTCCCTAAAATTGAAAAGATCGTCGAGTGACCTTATTCTTTCACACTCGTTAAAATGGTCCAGAAGAACATTCCTGACGGAGTCCATAGTTAAGCTTTTTTCAAACTCCTTAAAAGTGAAAAAATCGCCGAGTGATCTTGTCCTTTTCACACTCGTTAAAATGGTTTTGAATTGACGTCTAATCGGTGCTAGTTTACCCCTTTTTCGAACCGACTAGACTATTGATGAAAAAGGTACCCCAACGGAGTTTCCTTTTATGCTTTTTTAGACTCTCTAAATATGAAAAATCACAGAGGTTCCCTTCTCTAGGCTCGTTAAACCTACATCGAAGGACGTTACCATTGTGTGTTCTATCAACCGCATTTTCATATCTTACTCATTAGCCTTGTAAAAGTTTTCTTCTGCGTCTTAACACCTTTGGCCACTAGAGGATTTTTCCTGAGTATCATTTCCCTAGAACATTATTCTTGTCCTTGTGCCTTCAACTTGTATGTTTGTAGCGCTCGTTCCTCCATTGTAACGTAATATTCCTTTATTCTTTTTTAAAAAATCATCAAAAAGAACAAAAAAATCAAATATACCCCAAAAAGAGGATGGGAAAAGTATTTTCTTTATTGGCAGCATAATGAGTCACCCTTGGATGAAGCACATATGTTCGTTTGATCATCAGACTGTGGGATGTAGTACGACCTTAGGAATCTTTTCTCGCTATATAGAGTTGTGTCCTCCACCGTTTGGTTACTCTTCCAAACATATGGAGAGTTTGTGTTGCCTCCTGCTTCATAGACTTATGATTAATAGATATGTTGCCTGAGTCTTATCACTTGTCATGCTATTATCCAAGGGAAGTTTGTTACTAAGCCTGAGTTGGCCCCTCTGCAATATGTCTCTTGTCCACATACCCGGCCATCCTGAATTTCCAATCAATTCTTTGTTCGAAATCACTGAAGCCTTCAATCCGATCATCAAGATTATCAAGTCCATAACTGATGAGCCATCGAAGACCTCTGGGTAGTGTATTTGTACACTCATATTACACTCCTAGCTGAGTTTAGAATATTTTGAAGTTGTTGCTCGAGCTCTGAATTACATCCATCCGGCCGAATCATCTTCTGGGAGATGGATACTTTATATGTATATCTTTCTAATTTCGAGATGTAGCTCCATTGTGTATTATTCGCGGCTACTCTTCATAGTTATTTGACATGGATATATAGTGTATTTGATTGGTAGCCATGGTTCTATTTTATCCCGAGCATGGGTATGCCTGCCGCAATGAGACATTTGTTATTTTGCAGACAACACCTCCTAATTCCTGATTCTTGGGCTCACTCTTTCAGCATATCAGTACAGATTGGTAAAAGATTGGTAATGTATTTCGGCCATTAGATGCTCTTCTGACCTCACACATTAGGGGGAATCTATTGGAACCCTAAATTGCACCACACCTGCTCACCTGGCATCAGGCCAACTCATATCCCTTCATTGCCAAAACATCTGCTGAACAACCTCTTCAAAAATCCTCCTGGGTAAAGGTACACACGCCCTAACCCACTACTACACACGGGTGAACGTTGGCAGGCCTACTACAACCCGCATTTACCTAACAAAGCACAAAAACAGGAAAGTTGCCAACGAGACAAAAAGCTATGGGTCAGTTAACTGAGACTCCCGGCCATGCATGGCCAAGAGTTCCTCCAAAACCTTAGCTCCTTCTAGCCTATAAAAGAAGGGGTAGGGGTACTATTTGGAGGAGAAAACTTATAGCGAAGAAACTCTTCCCATTTGCCAAATCCATTTGTCCCAACCCTTTAGCCTTTCCTCAATCCTAAGGAGAATTAACGCAAAGCAGCTGGAGGACAAAGAAGAGGAGGAGCCCAGGATCAGGATCAAGGAGCGGTGGCCGGTATCGACTTTGATTGTAAGTTGATTCATTTTGAAAATAATAAAAGAATACTTTTCCCATCCCAATGCATGAGTTATTTATGATTTGTGCAATTTATGCTTAATTTCTAACCCTTAAGTAGAAAAATAGCATGCATGCGTAGTGTTTTGTCTTGATTACAGGTGAACTTTGGAAGGAGCAGCACAAGTAAGCGGGCAAAGCTCAACGAAGGATCTACACCAAACATCAGTAAAAAGGTTAGTAGTTCCTTTCCATGCATGTGTCTTGAAAGAGGGGTTTAAGTTTTGGGGTGATAGGTTAAAAGGTGATTTATTTAAGGTCAAAATATGAATGCAAATCAGACCCTAGTTTGCTAGTCCGTAGGGTATTATTTCCCAACAATAGAAAGGAAGGGATTGTATAGGAGAAAAGGCTAGAGAGGGAATGTTGAGGAAAAAAATCAGCAGGGGCTGCAAATACTTGGGCAAGGAGGGAAAGGAATTTGGTAAGAGTTTATTTGTTCTAATACTTGATGTGGAAATGGGACCCCAAGACCTCCTTTTGAATGGAGAAAGGATATTTATTTGGTTTGGGGATGGGCTATAGCAGGTGAATTGGTTGGGACACCCTCAATAGCCCGTAAACTCCATCGAATTCCTCGCAACTTTTTATTTTTTAGAAATTTTGGAGGTAAACGTGGGATGTTTAGTATGTAGCTAGCATATGTATATAGGTTTTATAACATTCAACAAGTCTATCTACATGGGTAGTAGTACCGCAGATCATGTACATGCTCCAAAAAATAGTTTTTTAATTTTTAAATAGAGTTCCACAGCAGTGGTTTGGAAAATTATGCAAGTAAAAAGGCTAATGCCATGTATGTAAATAATTTTAGGGATATAACACGAATTTCATAAGAGGATATGCATATATTACTATTCTAATGGAGAATGCTTCGAAGAAGGACATTAAGAATCAGTGGAATGATAAATTCCAACAAAGTTTGGATAACTTGAAGGAGAAAATGGTTACTAAACCAATTTTAGCATTCCCAGATTGGGAAAAATAATTTCATGTGCATGTGGATGCATCTACAATATCACTAGGATAAGTATTAATCCAACTAGAAGAAGGTGAGATACATCACCCTATTGCATTTGAAAGAATAAATTTATCAGATTCAAAACAAAACTATAATACTACATAAATAGAAAGATTATCTATGGTGTATGCTTTGCAGTAATACAAACATTACTTGTTAGGGAAACATTTCAATATGGTTACAGATAATTCAACTCTGAGGTACTTATTCAACAAGCCAGTGTTGAGGGGAAGGATGTGCAAATCGATACTTTTGTTCCAAGAATTGGATTTTGAAGTTGTGGTGAAACTTGGAAGATTGAATGTGGGACTACATGATCACTTATCAAGGATAACTAATGGAGAAGAACATAATAACTTGGAAGACAACTTTCCACATGCACAATTATTTTTAGTACAAATAGTTGATGAGTAATTTGTTGATATTATTGATTTTTTGAGTACAGGAATTGCACTAAGAGAATTTACTATTGCGTATAAGAAAAAAATGGTAGTTAGAGAAGCATATTATCAGTTGATTGCAGGTCATTTATACAAACTAGGAGTAGGCAACATATTGAGAAGATATGTGATGGAGCATGAAAGGCCCATCGTTTTGGTAGAGGTGCATGAGGGAATTGCAGGAGGAAACTATGTAGGTAAGCCTACCATGTATAAGGTATTGTGCATAGGATTATGGTGGCCAACAATTCATAAGGATTCAAAGGAATACTATCAGAAGTGTGATGTTTTTCAAAGAGTTGAGAAGCCATCTAGGATGGATAAGATGCGACTGAGATTCTAGGTTACTTTACAATTGTTTGATAAATGGGTTGTAAATGTTTTAGGTCCAATTAATGCACTATCCAGAAGATCAAGGGACATATACATTATTACAACAATGGAATATTTAACCAAATGGGATGAGGAAACACTAGTAAAGGATTTCAGTGTAGATATTGCAATGCATTTTTTATTTGAACATGTAGTAAAAATATTTGGATGTCAAAGAATATTGATGAGTGATCAGGGGACTCACTTCATCAATAGTACAACTAAGGAAATTCTTGAAAAAAATCAGATACATCACTAGAAGAGTATTCCTTATCACCTTCAAGGAAATGGAATAGTGGAAGCCTTCAACAATATTTTGGAGAATGCCATAGAAAATATTTGTAACATGAACAAAGATGGTTAGGATATGAAGGTACCAAAAGTACTGTGGGCTTATAGAACTACCTGCAAGAAGATAACATGGAAGACACCCTTTATATTGGTTTATGGATAGGAGGCAGTAGTTCCCTTAGATTATTTGATACCAAGTCTAGGCATTGGAGAAATTACAGATATGATAGAAAGGGGCGTAGCGCAGGAACGATTGGCTCAATTGATGTAATTAGAAGAGAAACAAATCACGGTAGGTTTTCACTAGGAGGTACAAAAAGAAAAGGATAAATCATGGCATGACAACCATATTAAGAAGAAAAATGTTAAGGAAGGATATTTGTTTCTCCTCTATGACAGTAAGCATTTGAAGCACCCAAGGAAGCTTAGAATGCATTGGATAGGGCCATATCAGATAAAGTATGTTTAATATTCCTGATATAAAAAGTATGGAGAATAGAAATACATAGCTAGAAATGGTAGATGAACAACAATATAACTATAAAAACACCACGATAATACCAAAATGATAACAAAATAACACCAGAAATAACACTTTAATTACCGAGAGAAATGTTCACTTGCCTCTTCGAGGGGGGAAACCTCCAACAGAGTAGATATCTATTACAATAATATCCAAGACAAAAGTTCTCATACCCTTGACTCCTATTTATACTAAATATGTCTATCAAAATAACCATCTAGAGGAATATCCTTCTAGAAGAAGAAGCTTCTATTAAGTCTTCTTACATTGGACTTATTCTTCCTTATTGCTAGGAATTATTAATATTGACCTTTATTACATGGAAATATATTGTTCTACCTACATGAGGGGTTAGGTCCCTAACATGTCCTCCCCTTTAAAAACAACCTTTTCCTCAAGGATTGAGATGGGGAAATTGTTGTAGAATGGTAGTTGGTTCCCAAGTTGCATCTACTAGGGTTGTATCTTTCCACTATACTAACACTTACTTGATGGTTCGTTGACGCAACCGACACTCACGTTGGTCCAAAAATTCTTGTGGTTGTAGCCAAATGGAGCCTTCTTCGTCTAAATCAGGAAGGTTGGTTTGAGTTTGGAACTTAGTTCCAATCACCTTCTTTTAGCAAGAAACTTGAAAAATAGGATCGAGCTTAGAATTTCTAGGAAAAGCTAACTGATAGGCCACCTGTCCCACACGCTTGAGAACGGTATAAGGACCATAAAATTTGGGCGCCATTTTCTGATAATGGTCAGCCTTGAGGGAAGTTTTCTTGTAAGGTTTCATTTGAAGAAACACCCGATCCCTTTCTAAAAATTGGCATTCAGAGTGACCTTGATCTGCTTGTTGTTTCATATGATTTTGGGCCATGACCAAATTCTCTTTGAGGGTATGGAGAATATCGTCTCAAACTATAAGCATTTGGTCAACTGCTTGGACCTTCAAGACACCTATAAAATATGAGAGGACTGAAGGTGGCTTTTTTCCATATATCGCTTCAAAAGGATCCATGCATGTAGTTGTATGGTATGAAGTGTTGCACCACCATTCAACTAGTGGTGACCATTCAACCCATTGATTCATCCTTTTTGATGAAAAACACCTCAAATATGTTTCCAAACATTTCTTGACAACTTCAGTTTAACCATTAGTCTAGGGATGATAAGTTGTGTTGAGATGAAATTGGGTTCCTTGTAGCTTGAATAGTTCTTTCCAAAATTGCTGGTGAAAGTTGGGTCGCAATCAGAAACAATAGAATGTGGCATGCCATGAAGCTTGAAGACCTGATCCATGAAAATTTGAGTCATAGTAGATGTTGTAAATGGGTTTTGAAGAGAAAATAAATGAGTATACTTGGAAATACGATCAACTACCACCATGATGATTGATTTATTTCCCGATTTAGGTAATCCTACAATAAAATCCATAGAGATATCCCACCAAATAGTAGGTGGAATCGGAAGTGGTTGTAGTGTGCTGGGAGATTCAATAGTTTCACCCTTGTTGCATTGAAACACATCACATTTAGCCACAAAATTATGAATGTATTGTTTCATACCTTCCCAGAAAAAATAACATTTGACCCGGTCATAGGTTTTGGTAAACCGAGAGTGCCTAGCTATGGGTGTAGCATGAAGCTCAGAAAGTACCACGGATTTAAGTTTTGACTGTTTACTTAAATACAAATGAACTTTGTATCGAATATCATCATTGAGCCAAGAGTACCCTGGGGAAATTGGAGAATTGGACTGCAATTGTTGTATCAGATGCAAACTTTTGGGATCATGTACCCATTCCTGGCGAACAACTTGGAGCTAATATGGTACAATGAAAGAGAGAGAAAAAAGAGACCCTTCATATTCATATTTTCTAGAAAGTGCATCATCAACCACATTCTATTTTCCCTTTTTATAAATTCTATCATAATCATATCCAAAGAGCTTAGTCACCCATTTTTATTTCTCAGGGGGGGGGAGGCGTTGTTCCAGAAAATACTCAAGGCTTTGATGATCTATCTTAATTTTGAAGTGTTTCCCCAATAGATAAGGTCGCCAAAGATCCACGACATGCAAAATAGCCAACATTTCCTTTTCATACATTTATTTTCCCAAATTTCTCTCAGACATTTGTTTGTTGGGAAAGGCCAAAGGCCAACCCTCTTTCATAAGGACAATGCCAATTCCTTTCCCGGAAGCATCACATTCTAGGACAAATGTATTTTTGAAATCAAGAAGGGCCAAGAATGGAGTGGTGCACATGGCCATATTCAAGGTTTGAAAACCATTAGAAACTACTGGAGTCCAAGTGAAAGAATTATTTTTAAGGAGTGCAGTGAGAGGTGCTGCAATCTTTCCATAATTCTTAAAAAACTTTCGATAATAACCTGTTAAACCCAGAAATCCCTGCAAGATTTTGAGAGTCTTTGGGTGAGGTCAATCCTGCATAGCTTCAATCTTTTTAGGATCCACCCTGACGTCATCCTTTCCAACAAGATGACCCAAGTACTCTACTTCTGAGGCACCAAAAGAAAATTTATATTGTTTGATTTAAAGTTGGTGTTGAGAGAGTAAATGGAGAACTTAATCCACATGAGCAATATGAAATGTCCAGGTTTTGTTGTAGATGAGGATATCATCAAAGAAAAATAACCCAAAATGACAGAGAAAATAACGAAAGACATGATTCAAGAGGCTTTGGAAAGTGGAGGGAGAATTACACAAGTCAAAGGGCATGACCAAAAACTCATAGTGTCCCTCATGAGTTCTAAAGGTAGTCTTGGGAATGTCTACCTCTTTCATACAGATCTGGTGGTATCCCAAACAAAGATCATTTTTAGTAAAGAACTAGGTGCCACTCAATTCATCCAAGAGGTCATCAATGATAGGGATGGGAAATTTGTCTTTAATGGTGAGTTTTTTGAGGGCACGAAAGTTAGGAAACATGCAAAAAGAACCTTATTTCTTAAGGACCATGACCACAAGAGAAGAGTAGGGGATTGTACCAGGGTGGATAACACCTGCGTTAGCAACTCTTGAACCATTTTCTCAGTTTCATTTTTTTTGGAAAAGGGGTGACAATAGGGATGGATATTGGGAGGAAGGCTTCCTAGGACAAGAGGAATGGAATGATCATGAACACCATGGGAAGGAGGGATTCCCTGGGGAGTGGAAAAAACCACTTGATGTTTAGAGAGGATGGATTGGAGGTCCTGCAACACAGAGGGTGTCTGAATGGATTGTATGGCATGGAGTTGGGAAATAATGCTAGAGTGACCTTTTTTGAGCATCTTTTACATGTGATGGGAACTAATGATCTCAGGGGAACCAAAAATGATTCCTTGGAACTTATATTGTTGGCCCTCCTAGTCGAATATAATGGTTAATTCCTTAAAATCCATGAGAATGGGACCCAAAGTCCTTAGTCATTTTGCACCCAACACAATGTCACAACCTCCCATGTCAATAGAAAACATATGATATTTCATATGGTAGTCACCAATTTGGAGATGCACATTTTCACAACACCCTCCACATTTCATGGACCCACCATTGGAAATCATGATTTGAAAATTATTGACTGCACAGATAGAGAAATTAATTTCTTGGGAAATGTGGCAATGAATAAAATTATGAGTGCTTCAACTATCAATAAGAATGATGACCTTCCTATTCTTGATGTAACCAATTATCTTGAGGATTTGGGGACTAGAGAAGCTAGTGAGATAATTTATGAAAATGACTGGTTCTACTTTAGGAGGGTTTCAGGGAGGGATTATGTTAGTGGGTTTAGGTGACACAGACACAAGGGGAACCTCAACATCCTCTGATATGTCCATAAAAATATTTTGTTCCTTAAACTTGTGTTCCATAAAATATTTGTCATCACAATTATAAGAAAGGCCTTTGAGTTGGCATTCAACCATTTCAACCCTGGTCAATTTCTGGATCTTTGGTGGAGTAGAAGGATGAGTAGGAGTTATGGGTTTAGTGTGAGGAATAAAGAAGGGTTTGTAGTTTTGAGAAGAGACAACCTATTGTTATTCCTTATCTCTTTTAGTAGCGTCCACCAAACTTTGAGGCCAAGCCATGAGGACATGGGCATGAATCTCATCCTTAAGGCCACTGATAAAACATTCTTGAAAAAAAAACATCAGACATGCCCTTTGTACGAAAATTCAGTTGCTCAAAAGTAGCTATAAAGTCTCCCATAGTGCCAAATTGTTTCAACTTTGTCAAACAACATAAATGGTTGGTGTCAGTGTCAAAGCATTCATAAATATTTGGCACAAAGTGTGTCTAAGACACATACCCATGGCAGGCATTTTTTCTCCATTTCCACCATTGCCAACATTTTTTATCTATATGGAGAACACCATACCAGAGTTTGGAAAACTCATCTGTAATTCCATACAAAGAGAAATAATCTTCCATTTGAGTTACCCAGCCAGTGGGATATGATCCATCAAATTTGGTCACATCCACACACGGAAGGCGTAGGTCACGCTGAAAGTGATGGGGCTGAAAATTCTAAGAATGAGAGGAAGTTTCACCTTCGGTATGAAAAGGTGAGTCAGATAAGGGAAGATCTGCAGGGATATGCAACTTGACACATATATTCATAGTGACAGATTCAAGTTGTGTAGTAATGTCTTGTTTGAACTCTTGTTTGACTTCCTTGATTGAGGCAGTGGCTAAAGTCGCAATGGAGGAATGCATCTTTTTATTGATGGAGAGAATATCATCAGTGAGTGGTCACACTTCATGTTGTGTGTGTGTGAAATTAGGGTGCAAATTATTGAAGCAAGCTTCCAAATCTTGGCTAAAGGTATGGGCCATGATGATGAGGGAAAGTGAAAAAGGGGTGGTTGGGACCACATAGAAAATGGGTTATGGGTGAATTGTATCAAAACGATCAAGGTGACAAGTTGAATCCAATGGGGTAAAGCCCAAATAAGGGTGTTGGGAGGGGGGTGGGTCCACAAAAAACCATTGCTGAAAAATGATAAGTATGACTGTGATCAAGGTGAAGAGAGAAAACCAACGGAATAGGTATTAAATAATGGTGCCAACGCGATCTAGAATTTTTTTTTTAACTCATGCGGATTTATACTCCAATTTGAAGAATAATACAGTGATGAAATGTCCAAATGATTAACAGGAAGAAATGTGTAGTAATTTCGCAATTCGAATGCAAGAGACACAGTTACGCCACAATAGATATTGTCTATTCTATTTTCGTTTCCGTTCCAAGGGTTATTTATTCAAGGGTTATACAGACAAGGTTTTTCCCTGTACTATAGCTCTATAATATACCTCTAAGGTCCAATAGTAGTACTCGACCCAATATCTCAAGGCACCAACTAAGGAGGCTAGACTGTACCCTTATCCATAGTACCCAACTACCCAGGTACTAGAGAGTATCTTTACGAGTGTTTTTCTTGGTGGCACTATAACAGTTAGGCGGTTGATCGATTTATCTATGGAGGGCTTCAAGAGATCTAGGTTGATATGTATACAGGTGTTGTCTAATGTGCTACCACTCGAAGGGGTACCAACAAGGGTCACAAGGGTGTCCAACATATGTGTGCTTAAGTACCACTAGTATTTCCTGCGTATCCCCAACCATAGGTTTTTGTGCGTAACGACAAATCTCTGTAGCTTAAAGATGATGGAATACGTATCCGCCCTAAAAAACTTTAACCCACATTTTTTTGTCGAGGAAGGTGCTCTAATACCACTTGTAATATTCCCGATATAAAAAGTATTCATAGTAGAAATAAATAGATAGAAATGGTAGATGAACAACAATATAACCAAAACATCACCAGGATAATACCAAAATGATAAAAAAAATAACACCAGAAATAACACTTTGATTACTGAGAGCAACGTTCACTTGCCTCTTCGAGGGGGAAACCTCCAGAAGAACAGACCTCTATTACAATAATATCAAAGAAAAAAGTTATCATACCCTTGACTCCTATTTATACTAAATATGTCTATCAAAAGAACCATCTAGAGGAAGATCCTTCTAGAAGCTGAAGCTTCTATTAGGTCTTATTACATTGGAATTCTCCTTCTTTATTGCTAGGCCTTATTAATATTTACCTTTATTACATGGAAATATATTCCTCTACCTACTTGAGGGGTTAGTTCCCTAACAGTTTGTCATAGATGGAGGTGTTGTACAACTGCAAGACTTAGCAGGCAAGGAAGTTCAAGGAATGGTGAATGGTAGTCGATTGAAACTGTATAGGGAGATTCAACCTACTAAATCTCAGTAGTTGTAGTGAAAAAAATAGACTTGTACATATTGTAAATAATAGGAGGTAAAATAAGAAAAAGGAAGACAAAAGTGGATAAAATGAAGAAAAAGAAAAAAATAAGTAGTTAGAATAATAAGTGATAGACAAATAATTGAGAATGACAATGCACAAAAGAAAAAAAATTGGTGTGACACAGTTCATAAGCCTGTGCACAATAATAATAAACATCATGCGATGGGATAGAAAAATAACTATAAAAGTGGAAAACATGCGAATAGAAAAGAACAAATAGGTAAAAAATTAATGGCAGGGGAGATAAATAGGGAAAAGATGGGAAAATGAAAAGCACTTGTGATTTTTGAGCAAACAAGTGATAGAGAAACCAGAGTGATAGTAAATAGAATACTTTTAAGGAACTAGCCGATACTCACAGGTGATTTTCCCAAAAACAAGAAGATGGTTCTGCCAAAGTTTAGAAAACCAAGCCAATTTGCACGAAGGACTCGTAGCCATAAAAAATCAGTAGAAAAAACCACTGGAGTGGTCAATGTGGATGATATTCCCACCCTGGAAATGGAATATATCACCTCAACAAGGATTGAGGAAGAAAATGAACAAGAGGAAGTTGAAGAAGTGTTGGCACAGGGGAAAACCCAGGGTTCATCTCAAAGAGTGCACCAACAAGCCGTAACTACTGGCCCTTTCAGCTACACCTATGAAGCAGATGCAGTCTCACCCGAAGTAACTATGGGGGGGTTATAGGACAGAAGTGTCTACAACCAAGTGGAATATCAAGGGGATATAATACCAGAACAATACAACATGCATGTATCACTTATCATCTTAGATCTACTCTATACACCTATGGATCTATCACAACAATGCAATCACAATATATCAAGGAAAAATAACACAACATCAATCACACACACAAGACAGATATACGTGTTTCACCCTCTCTCTATGGATACGTCCACTTAACTATGCTTTATAATATATTAAGATGAAAGCATACAGTTCTAATATGTGCTCTTAACCAATAGATCTATGTCTTCTCTCTATCTCTCCCCCTTCCTACGCACCCAGCTGTAGGTTTGATCTTCACACCCAACTGAAGATCGTACAATACCAAAAGGCTCTCACACTTGGCACTTCTCTCAAATAACAACAACAATCATATGAAAAACAACTAGATCAAGACTAGTAATAATGAAAACAACCCAACCCAACTCCTCTTGACCTTTATTTATACATTACAATAGCTCACTGACATCCTTAGGATGGAGCCTAGGTGTCAAAACTCTAGATACCAAAACCCTAGGTGTCTAAACCCTAGTTCAACTTGACTCACATTTTCAGGGCTTTGTCAGCCTATATTTCCTCCCTTCTCGTGCGGTGCTCCAAAGCATATAACGATGGATTTTTCCACTTGCTGAGTTTTCCACAATCCTTCTTCCTTGTTGATCTGTCATCCTCAATCTCCTCGTCTGATGGATTTATTTATCAGGCTTCTCTCCATCTTTTCTACTCTTTTGCTCACTTCGACCCAGTAACAGTCACTTTGTCTTCCACGTAGTTCACATTTCGCCTTTTCTTCCTTGATCTTCACTTCCTTCCATAACCAAGGGAAAATAGGCCCCCAACACTCACCTGTGACTCATCCCGAGGCACTTCGGATCTGATTCTTCTCTTTTAGTTTGACCTCAGACCGCACATAGTAGCCTTTGATTTCTTCTCTATGCCTCCTTTTCCTCCTTGTGCAGACTATCTCTTCTATGTCTGGTACCCAATTTCAACTGCACCTAGTATCTAGACCCTTTTCCTTATTCTTCTACTAAGAGATGCGAGGTAGATGGTTGTGATAGTACAACTTCAACCAGTTCCCATTTATTAATCCTTCCTTCCACTCTTCCTTTAAAGTCTTCAATTGTGAAATTCCTCCTTATGTAACATGAGTGACCTCATATGGTCCAATCCAATTCCTTCTGAACTTCCCAAGATGCTTCATGAAATTACTGTCGTATACCAGTACCAAATCACCTTGTTTAAATGCCTTCTTCTTGATGTGCCTGTCATGGTAGGCCTTCTCTCTTTCCTTCTATACTTGTTGATGGAATCCTGCAACAAATTTGTCTTCTTCCAATTCGACCAACTGTGCAAGCCTCTCTTGAACATCACCATTGTCATCCATATCTGTAAAAGTAGCAATTCTTAATATTGGCACCAAGTATTCCATTGGAACAATAGCTTTGAGACCATAAACCAACTTGAAGAGGGTCTACATTTTTAACTTCTTGCACGTGGTTCTATAGGCCCAAAGTACTATTGGTACTCTTAAATCCAAGTCATCCTTGTTCACACTGTAAATATTGGTTAGTATTGTCTCCAAGATCTTGTTGAATGATTCCACTGTCCAATTTTCTTGTGGATGGTAAGCTCTGCTCTTATGATGGCAGACTGTAAATTCCTCAGTCAAGGCTTCAACAGTCTTATTTATGAAATGTTTTCCTTAATCACTCATAAGGATCTTGGGGCATCCAAACCTAGTTATGATGTCATCAAATACAAAGCGCACAGTTGTGGTTGCACTACAGTTCTTAACTTCTCTTGCTTCAACCCATCTGGTCAAGTATTTTGTCGCAGTGATGATGTACCTTGCTCCTGTGCGCTTTCCTACTGGGTTTATAGGTCCCACGAAATCAATAACCCATTTCTAAAATTCTAGTAGGGTCAACTATGGTGATAATGGAATTTCATCCCTTTGGGAAGGTTTTCCAACTCTTTGGCATACATCACAGGCTGTGGAATATTCTTTAGCATCTCTGTGTAAGGTAGGCCACCAAAGTCCATCTCTAAGAACCTTCTGCGCAGTTTCTTTACCTGCATAATGTTCTCTTGTGATGCCTTTATGGGCTTCTGCGAGGATCAGTGGGCACTCTACCTCCATAACACATCTTAATATCTCATCGGGTCCCATCTTATATTGATGTCCCGCTATAAGTGAGAAGTCTGCAATGCTCACTACTAGTTGTTTCTTCTGAGGAATTGCATATTCAGTAGATGTCATTCCTATTGATAGGATATGGAAAATTCTTGCGAAGTGGTCATCAAGATTTCTAATGGCTAGCAGTTGTGCATCTGGCAGTGTGTCCTCTAAACGAGTGGGCTCCTCTCCATGTTCCAACATTGATAAGTGATCAGGAACTTCGTTCATTCTTCATGGCTTGACTATGATATCAAAGTCATATTCTTGAAATAGCAGAAGCCATCTGCATATTCTTCCCCCCAACAATGGCTTGTTGACTAGGTATTTCAATGTAGAGTGATCAGTAAACATTTTAAAGTGTCCTCCCAACAAGTATTTGTGAAACTTTTGCAATGCGTACACCATGGCTAACCCTTCTCACTCAATGGTGGTGTATTTGACCTCTACAATTGATAGCTTCCTACTAGCAAAAGCTAATGTATGATCAATATCTCCTTCACCAGTTTGTGCTAACACTTATCCTAAGGAAATAGAGGATGCATCGACATGCACATGAAACTCCTTACTCCAATTTGTAAACACCAAAATAGGTGGAGTAACCATTTTTTGTTTCAGTGTATCGCAGCTCTATTGGCATTCTACTATCCAACTAAATTGACAATCTTTCTTCAACAGTTTCTCCATAGGTGTTTTGATCTGAGCATATCCTTTGATGAATTTCTTGTAATATCATGTGTGTCCCAGTGCAGTGCACAACTGTTTGACGGAAGTAGGAGGTGGAAGATCAACTATAATGAAAATTTTAGATGGATCAACCGACAATCCCTGCTTGCATACAATATGATCTAACAACACTCCAAATGGTGAGAAGAAGATGCACTTCTTAAAATTCAAAGAAATTTGACACTACCTGCATTTGTCCAACATTATCCTTAGACATTCAATATGATTCTTTAATAAACTAAAAACAATCCAATCATCAAAGTATTCTTCTATAAATTTATGCAAAAACTCCTTGAATGCTTCGACCACCAACCTGGAAAATATGGCTGGGGCATTATTTAATCCAAATGGCATCAATGTATACTGATAACACCCCGATTATATTGCAAATGTGGTCTTGTGGTGATCTTCCTTGGAAATCTATATCTGATGGTATCCTGAAAATCCATCTGTAAAAGAATATACTTCCTGGCCTCCCACATTATCTAACACTTCGTCAATGAATGGTGTAGGGAAGGGGTCATGCAAACATGCATCATTCAAATTTTTGAGATATACACAGATCCTAATCTCTCCTGTCTTCTTGTCTTGTACCACCATAGAGATAATCCACTCTGACTCTTCCACAAGTTCTATAATCCCTGCTTCCATCATTCTGTCGAGCTCAATTTTCACTTTCTCTTTGTACTTAGGGTTCAATATGTAGGGTCTCTATTTGAATGGTCTAGCATTTGGCTTCAAAGGGATCCTCATCTCTCCCATAGGCCATATAATTCTCTTCATATCAGTGAAATTGGTTGGAAACAAGTCTTGATATTCATGTAGTAATTTTGTAATCTTGTCAATAGTGGCAGCATCCCAATAATCTCCAACATTTGCAAGCTTCGGTGTTTGTTCTGTTCCAATATTGACCTTCTTAATATTGATTGGGTGTCCAATGAATGGTAACTCAACTCTTGGTCCTTCCACATCTCTTTGGACTTTTGTTTTTGTAATGTTCACCTTTCTTGGATTGTCGTCTTCATCAGTATTGATGTTGTAACAGCCTTGCAGTTTTTGTAGAGGCACAATCCATTCATCCTTGTATTTATCTAAAGGGAGGATAGAGACCTCCTCAAATACTTTTTGTCTGACAATATGTAGTGCTTGATCTACTGAAGGATATTGAATTTCAAATAAGAAGGTGGTTACAAAATTCTGAGTCATACCTTTCCAATCTGTAGTGATGAGGCATAGCTCTGCTTGAATGTATTAGTTGATTGGTTTCGTGTCCAGTGTGTTTATGGATTTGTGTACCCATTGCTCTTGAGGAACATTTCTCCAGCCTTCCTCACAACTTCACACATGGTCCTTTGGGAAACTTTAGCTTTTGTATCGAACTTCACAACCTTCTACTTGTGCTGAGAACCGCGCTGTCATCAAGGTATGACACTGTACCCAATCTGTAATGTTACTTTTGTGTGCCCCCCACCATATTGTTGGGGTATCTTTCATGGCCTCATCCATCGCCAACAGTCTTTATTGCATTGGTACACTCTCTTCAAAGTCCAACAAGAAGGTTTCTAAAGGATTTATACCATCAAAGGTGGGTAAGTTACTTACTGTTGTGTTGATCCAACGAACTTCTCTGGTTAGTGTAGCACATCTTCTTGTAGATACTTCATACATTTTATTCTGCCAATTATCCAGTGCTTCTTATGAGTCTGATGAGCATACTTTGTCACTTCACTAGCTTAAGTTTCCATCAGTCGTAGGATTAATGTAATATTGTTGTCTGGATGTTAATTTGTAGATATTTTCCAGTTCATATGCAAGTTCTTCTTCTCTAATGGGATCTTTGTATCGCTGACCTTCATCTCGATCTAAGGGTGCAATGACCCTAAGGCCATATTTTTCAAAATCCATACATCTCTTCTTTAAATCAACTACAGTGGAATTATTGAAGGCCCAATCAATTCCTAGTAGTGCAGGATAAGGGAAACTGTCATCAACTATCGCAATTACCTCAAAATATGCAAATGTTCTTACTCCATCAATGTCCACATGGACATGTTCTAGTCTGCCAAAGGGGCTTACAACCTGTTGATTATCCATCTTAAGCCTGATAGGGGAATATATCAACTTCGGTTTTTCCATCAGTGCCCAGGTTTTCTTTGTCATGACATTGACCTCCGACCCTAAGTCGAAGACTACATAATCTATATCATGTTTAACTATTTGAGCATTAAAATGTAATTCCTTATTGGTCCTTCTCTTCTTACCGATTTGGTGTACTTCCCTATTCAATAAGGGGTCTATATTTCCTAGTTCATATTGTTTGATTAAATTTTGTAGTTCTTGGACATCGCTCTCATCCTGAATTAACTTAACACAAGTATATAGAAATTCCATGATATTTCTTACCTCTTTTCCTTCTCTTGGTGAATCAAACCAATCAAATGCCTAAGGAATTCCATACTCTCTTACTTCTGGTCTTGTCTTTGATGAAGAACCTTGGTGTCCTTTGAACTCTTTTCTTTCTTCCTCAAGTATTTGTCTTTCTTTCTTTGCATCAAAGGTTTGGGTATTCTCTACAGCTTTCCTAATTCCTGAATCTTTTGTAGTCTTCCCTTGGTTCATTCTATCATCATCTATAAAAGTTCCTCCTCTAGTAATAAAAATGAATCGAGGGTCGTCTCCATGAGGTTCATCTTTCATCAAATGTATCTACGGGTTCTATTGAGGTCCTCGTTTCTCTTGAAGTTTATCCAACAGTGCTAGACATTCTTCAATAACACGCTCGAAGGAGTTGTAGTGGATGCAAGTAGTGCAAGGGTTCTAACAGTCCCTTTCTAGGTGTCCTAGTTTTTCTTAGTTATAACATATGATTTTTCCTCATTCTTGACCCATACCTCCTCCTTGTCCTCTTCCTCTGAATCCACCGCGAGGATTGAATTTTCCTCTCCCAAGGGAGTTGTACCGCATAGAGTTTCCTTCTTGTTATACTTCGCCTTGAATTTTGTATATGTATATTGAAATTTCATGCATGAGATCATAAGCCCTACAATCCCTATCATCATGTCCCATAGACTTACAGAATGTGCAATACAAATTTGTGGGTGTCTGAACATATTTTTTCATGTAATAACACTCACCAGGGCGATACCTATTTCTACATGCCTTGCACCAGGATAAGGTGACTTGTTTCAAAGGGCTCGAGACTCTAGAGGCCAAGTATTCATGGAATAGATGGAAGTTATCCTTGTCATGACCTTTTGATATGCATCTGACACACTAGATGTCTTCTCTTTTATCTTTTCCACTGTCTTTTTTCATATCCTAAACTTGCAAAGACAAACTAGTCATTTGAATCAAGATTTGAGTCATACTTGAGCTAGATTCTATGATAAGGGTTGATTATAACTTCATGGTGATATCCAGTGCCTCATCCTATGAAGAAATATTATGCTGCATCAAAGGAACTCTGATGTGTGGTAAGAGGGCATCAATGAACCATTCCTTGTTCTTCTCATCTAGAATTTGAAAATTCAATCAGACTGTTAGGGTCTTGAATCTATGATCGAACTCCCAAATTGGATCGGCTACCTTATGCTTGATATCCTTCAGTTATGTAATATGTTGGGAATCTGAATTAGGTTTCTTAAATTCTACAATCAATGCATTCTTGATCTCATTTAGTGGCTTAGGTTGCGCAAGTCCTTGGACAAGATTCATGTACCATCTTAGTGTGCAATCTCTTAGGGTAGGACTAAAATGGGCTATTTTAACTGCATCATCAGTGAAATTATTAATATTCCATATGGCTTCACATAGGAACCAGTGATGGTCAGGATCTTCAGATCCATATCCCCTAAAGATAGGGAGTTTCATCTCATCTGCCATAGATCTTCCTAGGATCCCTGACTGAGTATGTGGTGGAATACTAGTGACAGTTCTTTGGACTCTCTGGTGTCTTGGATTAATTTGTTTTCTTAATACTACTGAATCAACAGGAGGGATAATAGAACTTACTTCAATAGTCTACGTAGTTCCTGAAGTTTCTGGATCATCCTGGCGAAGTTCTTCAACTTCCTCTTCCTCTACCCTAGTGGGTTTTGAATGCTTTTTTTCTGTCAGATCTGCTTCTTCTCCACTGTAGAAACCCTCATCTTCATAGTTCTTCTTGAATAGGTTCACAAGATGAACTTCTTTGAACACTCTCCCACTATGTGTATGTCTAACCTCTGTGTCGTTGTCCCTGTCTGAATTTTTGAACATTAGCCTTTTCATATTCGACCAATCTATTGTATCTTCAAGATTTTCTTCTCATGCAACAACATCTTGATTCTCAACTTTAGAAACTATAAAAAAATTTGTTTGGGTTCCTTGAAAAAATATCTCTCGGCTTGCTATATGACTTTACTCTGTCAACATCAAACTCACTGATGTAGCCTCCAATGGTGCTATTGAACCAATGATCCACTTCTCTTCACACGGCGTTATCAACTCTCTTGACCTTCTTTATCAATGCTGACGTCCAAACTATAGGAGGTCTAGATCTGACCTCAAACTAGGTATCTGCCAACCTGGCTAACCACTCGTATAGTTCCTAATGGATTCCTCCAAAGAATATCTTGTGTATATCAGTAAAACTATGTCTCTCCAACCAATCCTCTGTACTCATATTAGGGTTCTTGTTCTGGGCTTCAACGAAGTCCTTTTCTTGATCCTCTATCCACTTTTGAATCACTTTCTTTGATGGGAACCACCTTGACATTCCCTCAAGAAGATTCCTATCCTGACAAAAGAACCATTTTTTGGCACAGGGGCAGACTCAGGGTTCAACTCCAAGAGTGCACCAAAAATCCCTAACTATTGGCCCTTGAGGCTACACCTGCGAAGCAGATGTAGTCACACCCGAAGCAGATATGGGGGGCTTGCAGGACATAAGTGTCTACAGCCAAGGGGAATATCAAGTGGATCCAATACCAGAACAGTAAAATATGCATGTATCACTTATCATCTTAGATCTACTCTATACACCTATCAGATCTATCACAACAATGCAATAACAATATATCAAGGCAAAATAATACAACATCAATCACACACAGAAGATAGATATACATGGTTCACCCTCTCTTTAGGGCTACATCCACATAACTGTGCTTTATAATATCTTAAGATGAAAGCATACAGTTTTGATCTGTGCTCTTAACCAACAGATCTCTCTCTCTTCTCTCTATCTATCCCCCTTCCTACGCACCCAACTGCAGGGTTGATCTTCGCACCCAGTTAAAGATCTTACAATACTAGAAGGCTCTCACACTTAACACTTCTCTCAAATAAAAACAACAATCATACCAACAACAAGTAGATCAATACTAGTAATAATGAAAAAAACCCAACCCAGGTCCTCTTGACCTTTATTTATACATTACAATAGATCACCAACATCCTTAGGCCATAGCCTAGGTGTCAAAACCCTAGATACCAAAACCCTAGGTGTTTAAACCCTAGGTCAACTTGACCTGCGTTTTCAGGGCTTCACCAGCCTATCTTTCCTTCCTTTTCATGCAATTCTCTAAATCATCTAATGATGGTTTTTTCCACTTGTTGAGTTGTCCATGATCCTTCTTCGCTACTGATCTTTCATCCTCGATCTCCCCATCTAACGACTTGCTTTCTCGGGCTTCGCTCCATATTTTCTGCTCTTTTTCTCACTTCGACCTAGTAACAGTCACTATGTGTTCCACACAATTCACATTCGCCTTTTCTTCCTTGATCTTCACTTCCTTCCATAACCAAGGGCCAACAAGAAGTTAGCCAAGAAAAATCTAGTGCAAAAAACCTAGGAATGGAGCACACATATCTTGAAGAAGAAGAAGAAGAAGAATAAGTTAAGGAGGAATTTGTAGAGGAAAATATAACTGTAGGATAAACAATAAAAGAACCACACAAACAAACCCTAGTGGAAATCACACTACCTCACATTCTAGATGTAGTTGTTGTTTTTGAAGACATGTTGGGAAAAGTGCCAAAGTTAAAGTATGCAAATCATGATGTGAAAAACATGGAAAATTTTATTGACCTTGCACACAAAATCTACTTAGAGAATAAGGAGGAGGTAGGACCCTAAGGAAATCTAGTTTTGGTTCTCGCGCACTGGATCATAGGCCTATACAATTCAGGTATCATGAAATTGTTGCAAATACTGCATTTTGGACATGGTAAGGACGTGGGAAACCTGTGAAGAAAATGTTGGAAAGGGTACATGGATGTATCATGTGGATGGATAGGCTAGTCCCTATAGATGTATATCTCATAGCCAAAATTATAGGGTTTCCTAATAGCAGTGTAAAACCATAAGATTATTTGGATAACAAAGCAAGGGGCAAGGAGACTGTAGAGGAAGTATAGGCATAGTTTGGGACATACATGGGAAACATGGGACTAGTAATAAATGATATCAATGATCAGTCGACGAGGTTTTCCATGAAACATATGGCATGCAAACTTTTGAGGAAGTGTAGGAAGGAAGAAGCCCCGACAAGAGTCATAGCAGCAACTACGTAGTGTGCAAAGGGTGTAGTGTTAACCTGGGCACCTGTTGGCAGCCATTTTTCATTTTTATCCTATCTTTATAAGCTTCCTACACAAGTGTTTTGGAAACCTTTATTCTCATCGCAATCTTTTGAATAAAACAACACTATTATTTTGCGCATTTGCACACCTGCCTTTTGTCCTCGTTTTCACGACTGCAAGCGTGAAAAATTTGATTTCAAAGTCGTGTCAATGGAATTAAAATAGTCACTGAATTATTATGGTTACTCTTGTCTATGTGTTCATTGCATTTCCAATTTAATTATGGTCACATAGTTGGCAAGACACCAAAACCTTTACTCATTTGGCATTTTTTTGTTGTTAATATGATTTCATTTTTATGAGACTGTGATGGTATTCTAATGTTTGTGATTGAGTCCTTCATTCAATGGTGGTTTGATTTCTTTTGATCGAATCCAATGGTTTCGTATCAACACATTAACATGGTGATTAGACCCTTAATTCAATGGTTTCATACAAAGCATACGTTTTATCATTGAATCCTTGGTGCTATATTCGAAACATTGTTTTGATTTTAAAACCATGCAAATACTAATGCTTGTGCAAAACACACGGGTTGACTCATCATAGTTTTCAATGGTTGTTTTATTGACATTGCAATAGTGATTTGAATCACCATATGCACCATCGATTATACATTTGGATATGACTGTCTTGCATGGGTTGATTTTGTTTCACCACCCTCGCACACTTGGGCATTAATGCCTGCCTCCTATCCTAGGTTAGCTCTATTGGTTTTGGGGAAGTCGGTGAGCTATTCGATCCTGGGAATACCCTGTCCAAACCCTTGTCCATTTACCCTGCCCACTATGTGCCCTCTCCTATGGCACCTGTGGTGCGCATAGAACCTCATGGCATCCAAACTCTCCTGTTATTTGATAATGCTCATGAGGATTTGGAAACTAGTGGCTGGCTAGTGTTTATCCAAATATTTGAGGGTTTCAACCTTTCAGTTGCCCAACAGTTCTCTCTCACCTTCTAATCCGAAATCGGATTCAGAAGGCCTGTCAGGGCATGAAAAATGCTCAAAAATTAAAGTGCTCGGAATCCAACGAAACCAATTCCGTTGCATCCGTCTCGTCTTCCCGATTCCGGTGGTATAATTTTTATGTCAAACGGAGTCCATATGAAGAAGATATCGCATTCTGTCCGCCGAGCCAAACAGGCAAAATTTTGGGATGCTGACTGTACCTGTCCGTACAGTCCGTACAGGACACGTGTCAGTCCGTACAGTGACACGTGGAGGTTCCCTACAGTGACATGGCGGAGTCCGTACAGGACACGTGGCGGCTCCAGAGCGTGACACGTGTCAAGCTGATTTGGCATTTTTGGCGTGTAGTTGGACCAATCCCGAAGTGACACGTGTCACCACTGAAAGGGTGACACATGGAAGGATGACGTCAGCAGCTGACGTGGTAGGCTTATGTGGCATGATGACTGGGCGTATGGCGAATGATGTGGCAAGTGATGCGTGGCAGTATGGCAGATGACGTGGGTCAATCAAATGATGACACGTGGCACTGTTCAAGCAAATGGTTGGGTGCCACGTGGCTCAATCAGCGACTGCCACGTGGCACCCCAGGTTTAGCCAATGACGGCTATGTCAAAAGATTTGTTTGGGGCCAACCGGATTCGAACTAGTGACCTCCCGTCATGCCAAAGCCTTTGTAACAAACCTCCGACCATTGGACTATCGCTTGGGACTTGTTACGTACACGAGCGATAATATATTTAAGTTTCAATATTTGTGTATATTGTCGGGAGTCGGGCCGGGGCTTGTCCCCGACCCTAGTTTTATTATGCTCCGCATATGACCTTATGCTCTGGGGTTCAATCAAACGGGCATAGTTTTAAAACAGGGTTACAATGGTTAACCGAATAAGCCCACGGTTTATTATAGCCACGGTCCAATGAAACCGTTACCATGTGACCAGAGCTAGCTCGTTTGGGGTGGCCCGCGCATAGCCCAAGGGCTAGAGCGTGGCCACATGGCTGTCCATGTGACCAATCAAAGGGGGTCGCGCCCAGGCTTGGGGGCTAAAGCCCATTCCAACTATAATATGGTTTAAAAAGTGGTTTTTGTAACCATTTCTTGATTTTTTTAATGTAATTAACTCATAAATGGGAGTTATTGGGCTTTTTTAAAGCCTAATTCTTGGGAGGAAGTTGGAGATTTCAACCAACTTTCCCAACTATTTAACCAAGGCCATGTTGAGGCCATTTGAGGATATTTGAAGAGATTTTTGACAATTTTGGAGAGCAAAGATGCTGAGGCAAAGCCATGTCTAAGCCAGTTTGAGGCAGAAGAGCTGTTGAGGTAGAGATGCTGTCGGACGATTTTTGAGAGTTCGGTAAATCCGTTTCAGGTGCCGTAAGTTGTGAAAGATTCTAGAGATCATGGCGAACAAGACCAGATCAGTCTAGGAGCCAATCGACATTGTAAATATGTACTAATAAGCTTTTGAAAATAAATCAAGAAGCCTCCCTCACAGAGAAAAGGCCCGGAGACGTAGGCAAAGTTGCCGAACTCCGTTATCAAACTTGTGCATTATGGTTTGCTGTTTACATTGCATTTCAGATTTGAAATTATGTTAATGGCTGTATAATTCATTTGCTTTTCTCGCTCTTTCATTAAGTTTCCCAATGGTCATTTAATGCATGAAAATAATAACTCAACCATAGGTATTTCGAAAAATCCTGACGGATCAAGTGGTATCAGAGCTAGTTGACGTTTGGATTTGAGTTTTGCATGTTAACCAGGGAAGAACACAAGGAGGAAAATGGAATCTACAGGAGGAATTTCTCAAGACGAGAAGGAGTTCAGAGATTCAGTGTTTGCCATGGCCAAGATGGTGAAGGTGTTGTATGAAGACTACTTGGAACGAAAGAACACGGTTCAAGAGAAAGATTCAAAGAACAACAAAGGGAAAGAAGAATTGAAGGAAGTGCCTTCTACATCTGTTTCAAACAACATATCTGAGGTATGCAGCGAAGGTTTCTCAACAAATTTTCCTCATTCTCATCAATTTGGTTTTGGTGAATTCGAAAAACACACCAAAGGTGTAGGTTTAAGAATATTAACCAACATGGGTTATGAAAAAGGAAAGGGCCTTGGGCATCGAGGTCAAGGCATTGTGAATCCTATTGAGGTTGAGGAAAGGCCTCGATACTTAGGATTGGGATATGAAAGAAGGGACCTTGGAGAGTCTTCCAAGATGGGTTCCAAATCTTCAGAAGTGCCACGTGGCCCAATCACCTTCGATGACTACAGGGATAAGGTCAGAGACATACAGCTCAAGCTAAATGAGGAATTCCTAAGATAAGCTACAGGACTACTGGCTACAAGGCAAAGGTGGTTTAAAAATTCCAAAGTGGATGAGGTGTCGTGGATGATCCTATTCACATCAAGGAAGATTCTTAGTTGTGATAGAGGTATGCCTGTCACTATCCTCAAACCCAAGTGGAATGACCTATTGGAAATTGTTAAGCAGTTTGTGACCTACGAAGGTCGTTATGGTTTGCTATTTCTGTATCATCTTCGGTTATTGATGAATTTTATAGACTACCCTCTGAATATGCCACATTATCTCTTATGTAGTCTTTACAAAATGTCCAAATGATTCAAGCATGAGAAGGCTGATAGAAGCCTTTTCCATCACTACTTGATCAAAGTCATTATCGTCCACCATTTGAGCCTTAGTGGTGACTGTTGGCAAGTCTTCCTATCCAGGAATGGATTTGCCACTCCCGAGTTTGTCCAAGTGGACAAGGTTGTGGTTATTGAAACTCTGGTTGTTCCAGCCGTGCCACCTCCTACCCTGCTACCCCCTATCAAACCCTCGAATTTCCCCAACCTTGACCTACCCGATACCATGATCGACCCGTGTGCTAAAAACAATACTAAGGCTGTCAAAAGGCCTGTGAGGAAGAAAGGAAAAGGTGATATTGGTGTCAACAGTAAGGGAAAGAAAAATGCACGATGGATATCTAGATGTGCTAGGAACAAGCCCAAGCAAAGCACTGACGAAAAGCCAATAGTGTTGAGCGAGGACTCGGACTCCGAAATTTAACATTTCTTGATTGAGGAATACCCTTACTCCCATGGCCTTTTCTCTATGGAACCCTATGACTATGTTTCCAATTTACCTCTGTGCCTCAAAAACGACCCTAAATTCCCAGGAATTAAGCTTCACAGTGACACCCCTGGTAACTTGAAAGAACCCTCGCCTATAATTCCAAGGCTCGATCAATCACCTTGTACCCAATGCAATTCCTAGCTTGAATTTTACTACACCGATGTTCCCCTATTTCAATCTAAGATTAAATCATTAGAGGAACGAGTTACAATGCTTTCAAAGGAGAACGACAGGCTACAAGCCAACGAGAGGAAACAAAAAACCACCGCTTCAATTGTCTTCAAAAATGTTGAGGCAGCAACGGCCTTTGTCAATTCAAAGTTATCATTATCAAATCATTTTCTTATTGCCCAGGTATGTATTTCAACATCGATTTTGTTTTATAAGTTGGTTTGAATTAGTATGACCGATTGGGTTTGTTTTTGTTTAGTTCTGTTCGAATAGATTCAAGAAACGATTATGTTTTGTTTTGAATGATTATTTTCTCTTTGGATTATGATTGCATTCGATCTGTACAGAATATTTGTTTTCTAAACTCGGACACAACTATGTTTTGATTGATACGATTTTGCATTAGCATATCGATTGTTTCGGCCCTAAGTTAGTTTGATTCATTTCTTTTGGTTTGATTTTGAGACGATTCTGTATGATTGAATTAGCATGGTCTTTTATGTATGCAATGCATCAATATCAGAAATTGGTTTGATAAATACAATGTAATCTATTGATTCGAAAAAAAAACTCTGTTAGTTTTGGATTTAAAAACGATTTTGTTAAGTTCTGAGTCGACATAAAATATTGCGTTTGTATTAAATGAATATGAATGATTTGTTTGATCGGTTATATTCTGTTTCGCTTGAGATTGATTCAAAAATGATTTCATTGGTTTCGAATTATCAAAATGATTATGTCTGCTCCAAATTGGTAATAAAAAGCGGTTGACAGATTGCATATATCCCTTGTTACCATTCGGTTAATTAAACATTATTTTTGTTTGTTTCAAATTAGCATAGAGATTTGGTTACTTCTGGCATGAACGATTTGTTTTGTTTTCAATTAGTAATTAAAATATTTTTTTAATAGGTCCAATATGTTTCTATTAGTTTTGGATTGATTTAAAATGGTTCTGTTTTCAAATTAGAACAACTACAGAATTGCAAGATTTTGTAGCTAGTCTTAAAAATTAGATTTTTGTTAATTTTATCAATAAAACATTATCTAAACTTGTGTATTCTTGTCTACCTTTAGGTACCTACGAGATTCATTGACATATTGGACATACTATGGAAGTTTAGATATAGTTTTGTTTTAAGTTGTTAGTTATAGGCAGAAATAGAGAAGACTTGGGAGATTGTTCCCAGATTTTTTGTAAATTGTTTTGATAATTCCCACAGGGATGTTTTACCCTGTGGCCTTTAAATACTTGTTATTTTTTGTAAATAACCCATAATCACTGTTGGGATAACAAGACTATGGATTTATGATACAGACTTGAATGGAAGTCGATCTTTTGTAACAACTTTAGCTTTCAATTTATCATACTTTCGTTCAGGTTTTGTGCATTCAAATTTGTGATTAAGTCATTGACTACTTTAGATATCAAGACTTGTTACAGGTTAATGTGTTGTGATTTAAATTATATCCATGTATTATGTATCTCAGTTTTAGCACAACAATTACTCTGTCTCCATTTAATGAATAAAGGTTTATCTGCTTCATTAAATAAAATGTTTTTCTACAGATCTTCACACAGGGATTTATCTCACTGTGATGATTTGTAAATCATAAGATTGTTGTCGGTTTTATGTCTTGTTTGTTCTCTCATTTATATTCAAGGAGCACTGCTGCTTCTTGTTTACGAGAAGTTTGGGGAGAATCTAGTGCAGGTTTTCTCCCACCGAATAGTTGAATCGAGTACTGTGCACAAGACAAATAGGAAGCATTATTTCAGGTTAGTTCTTTATTTGTTATTTAATAGTTAATAAATCTGAGAATTCTCATTAGTTTAGATAGATACATGGTTCAATTTTATAGTTACGATTATTATTTTAATTACTCAACTTACATAGTTATAATTTTAGTTCTTTTTCAAAATTATAAAAAAAAAAAATCAAAAAACAATAGTTTTGTTGTCATGGGACAGTTTACAAATGATTTTTTTGCAGGTTTTCATTTAAAATCTGTAATCTATAAATATTGTACACTTGTGATTAAGATTTTGATTGTGTAGATAGCTGATAATTAATTTCATAGAATTATTGCTGTACAATATTAGACAATAGACTGTATATATTTATTTTAGATTTGTTTATTAGTTTGCTTTAAATGTTGTTTTCATTTAGATTAGTTCCTTTAGTTAGTTTCTAACATTTTCCTAGGACTTAGATCGGCCAACGGAGCCACTAAACCCGTCAGGATGGATCATCCCAAATGGCTTGGGTTATTTAGACAACCCCAGACCGGATCCACTCTTCCAGTTGGCAAGCGTTCATTTTCGCCCGTCAACAAATGGCGCTAGAAGGAGGGCTGACTGACAAGATGGCCTTGTAGGAGCCTTTATTTTAAATATATTCATTTTCCCCATTGCTCCCCAAATCACTGTGTTGGAGCATGCTTTCAACTTCTCTTTACCCAATGTTCCCAATGAAATAGTCTCTCGCTTGTCCAAACTCACCTTTGATGGTGGAGGCAATCACTACTACATATTGTAAAAATTCTGACGTTTTATTTGCGGCGTTATGGACAAAATTGTCCATATTGTCGCAAAATAGAGGAAATTTATAAAAAAAAAAATTCATGTTGCCCGATAACGTCGCTCTTGCGACGTTAACGTCGGTCTTGCCACGTTAACGTCGCTATTGCCACATTTTCCACTGGAACGTCTCTCTTGCCACGTTTTCCATTGGAACGTCGCTCTTGCGACGTTAACGTCGCTCTTGCCACGTTTGTGAATATGTATGTCACAATTGCGACGTTAACGTCGCTCTTGCCACGTTTTCCACTGGAACGTCGCTCTTGCCATGTTTTCCACTAGAACGTCGCTCTTTCCACGTTTGTGAAGATGTATGTCGCAATTGTGACGTTAACGTCTCTCTTGCCACGATTGAAATGTCGGTCTTGCCACGTTTGCAACGTCTCTCTTGCGACGTTTGCAATGTCTCTCTTGCGACGTTTGACACGTCGGTCTTGCGACGTTTGCAACGTCTCTCTTGCGACGTTTGAAACGTCTCTCTTGCCACGTTTGAAACGTCGGTCTTGCCACGTTTGCAACGTCTCTCTTGCCACGTTTGAAACGTCTCTCTTGCGATGTTTGAATCATCGGTCTTTCCACGTTTGAAACGTCTCTCTTGCGACGTTTACAACGTCGGTCTTGCCACGTTTGCAACGTCTCTCTTGCCACATTTGAAACTTCGCAAGAGAGACGAAAATTAGGCCGTCGGAAAAACGACGTCATGTGAAACGACATTTGAGGGGGTCCGAGGTTTGTCAGTCTTTCGACAATAGAAAGTGGCAATTGTGTCGAACACGCCGTCGGAATTTGACCCAAATTTAGTAGTGAATATATCTGCTATAGACCACCTTAACAAGTTTTGGTGCAAATGCATCAAACATGACATCTCAGATTTAGGAGTTTTATGCAGACTGTTCTCTTTTAATTTTAGAGGCCAGATTAAACATTGGTTTGAATCCTTTCCATCATGTCACATTTTTTATTGGTTTCAATTTGTAGATGAGTTTCTAGATTCTTTTGAAATTTATGATTTTGATCAATTATGTGAAGAATTTCATACTTCGCTAATCGATGGAGATTCATATTCAGAAGAAATTTTTATAAGAGTATATCATATCCTCTGTAAATTTAATCTCGATGACATGTCATTGGCATTAAATATCTCCTATGATGCTTCCATCCCTTCCATCCAGTCTTGTTCAATCATGAATGAAGAACCAATTTCAAATCCTATCACTCAACTGTAAGAACAATCTTCTTCGCAAGAAGAGAAAAATTCTTCCGATAATGTTGAACAAGCCAGGGAGGTAGAATCTATTGATCAGGCTCTTATTGACAACCAAATTGGTTTTTCCTTTGAATCATTGTATTTTCAGTCTAAGACTAGTATGGAAGATGATTCGTTTGTGGCTCAAGGTGAATACCCTCATTCTTGTAACTCATGCTCTAATCAACATTTAAAATCAATCATTGAATAACACTTAAGCGACAAAAATCGTCTTGAATGTTCTAGTACTCCTATGAAACTRATTAAATAAGAAGTTACGCAACTAGAAGAAGAAACCTTAAACCTTCATCCTCAAAATGCACTTTGTTCACAGGAAAGACTAGATGTTTGTCACAAAAATTTTGAATTATCTATCACACAAAAGGCAAATCCAGATGATCATATTATGTTGAGGAATTCATCACCAAAACAAAGTGAGAGTTTTAAAGAAAGTGAAGAGAATTGTCTTGAGCATACCATTGTTGAGTATCATAGTTCAAGAGATTCTTTTCATCTGCTTATTTTTTATTCCTTTTATTCTTTATATCCTGATCTATTCCTAGATTCTGGTGGACTTGACATCTTACCTACAACATACTACTCTTTTCTGCCACAATCATATCCTTTCAATATGATAAATTTTGGTGAAATCAATTCCAAACCCAACATTGATAAACTTGGATTTGATGCTTGTTCACTTTCATCACTCATATGGGAAGAGGACATGTTGTGAGATGATTTTACATAGTTTATTGTTGAAAAGGATGATGCATTATATTTTATGGAGATCAAACGTTCTACATTTCATATTCGTTCTTTGCTTAGCTCGAATCTTAATGTTTATACTTCACATTTTGAAATGATCAATCTCATCGAAGGAAACATTCAAACCAATGATCCAATTGATTGCACGATTCCTCCTATGATGAGTTTCCCATTGATACATTTGTTTCATCAAAGTCATGGTTTGCATCCTCATTTTTGTGACAGGATCTTAGGATGGATTGAATATTCATATATAAAGAAATTTCATAATAAAGACAAGGTTGTGCTTGCTTTATTTTCACCTAAGTATCTTGGAAGTAGGCGTGACATATTTCTTTTAGATCCTTCATGTGAAGAAATTAATGAATGCTGAGAGAATTGTCAGGAGGATGGGGCATTTTAGCCTTGGCTGATGGTTATTCCATTTCCTCGTAATCCTGAGAATTTTTTCAAACCTACTTACACTCGCCCATGCCAATATGACCTTTATCATGACACGATTGCGCAATGGCTGGAGGATTCGTACAACAAGAATATCCAAGGAAATGGTAAGATCATGCATACTTTGTTTTTAGATGATAATTATGAAGGTAAGTGTGATATGTTTCTGTCATTTGTTGATATATTACCATTCTTATTAGTAATGCTTGATCTTGTTTCCATTGCAGGATTAGAGTTACTCCGATGGCTACATTGGAAACATGACTTCCCGTAGTATCCTGATTTGTTTAATAGTTAGGGTAGGTTTAGGAATAGGTTTTATTTTCATTTGTATTTCTCACTAGTTCTCTTTGTTATAATGCAGTCATGAACGCAAGTGGGCGCACCACCAGAACCATAATACAAAGAAAACAGAAAATTCTTCCTCTGAAATGACTACTAAAAAATTGTCTAAACATCAATTATAATATACTTCTGAAATTTATGCCAAGTTGAGGAAAGACTGTTGTTTGATAGAAGTTTATTGATTTTAGTCTATAAGTAAAGCCTGTCACGATCATCCATTATCTTCTTACGCTGTCCCTGTTCCTTAAGGGAAGAACTCAGAAGATCTCTCCCTGCCTTAGAAGGTTGTTTTTGTAAATAAACCATCTCTGGATCTTAATGAAGGACAATTCTAAAAAAAATTGTTGAGGTCTGTAAAAAATATGTCAAAATATCATAATTTTCAGCATCACCCCGCTCAATTATACAGCTTTAAAAACCAAATAAATCATTAAAAGAGTTGTGGGAAGTGTTTGTAAACTTGTCGGGATGTTGAACGGGTCTGCTGGCAGCGGGTAAATGCATGCATGATGCCAAGATAACTTCGTCGGGGTACTAAACAGGCCTGCTGGCAGCGAAGCAATGTCGGGTATATGAAAATTTGTAAGTATGAAACCTATTGACCTTAAAATGTCCTTTATTCTGATCTGGAACTTCTTGGTAGGATACGAATATCAGAGTGAGTTAAATGGCAACCCTGTCAAGGCTATGAACGCCTGCTGGCAGCAGTGGCTATGTCAATAGTATTGGATATTTTATCTTTAATATCGTGGCTCACTTGTCTTAAGACTGTTATCAGTTTTCATCCTTTAAGCACTTCTAGAATATTTGATTACTGATAATGTTTAAACAATTTTCTAGTTGTTTTCGAGTTAGAATTATTCTCATTATCATAATCTAGATTTGTTCTTTTGGCAGAGATAACTGCTTCTACCAGTGTGTCGCCATTGTTGGCAGCCATTTCACGTTTTTATCCTATCTTTATAAGATGCCTACACAAGTGTTTTGGAAACCTTGATTCTCATCGCAATATTTTGAATAAAACAACAGTATTATTTTGCGCATTTGCACACCTGCCTTTTGTCCTCGTTTTCACGACTGCAAGCGTGAAAACTTTGATTTCAAAGTCACGTCAATGGCATTAAAATCGTCACTGAATTATTATGGTTACTCTTGTCTATGTGTTCATTTCATTTCCAATTTAATTATGGTCACAGAGTTGGCAAGACACCAAAACCTTTACTCATTTGGCATTTTTTTGTTGTTAATATGATTTCATTTTTATGAGACTGTGATGGTATTCTAATGATTGTGATCGAGTCCTTCATTCAATGGTTGTTTGATTTCTTTTGATCGAATCCAATGGTTTCATATAAACACATTAACATGGTTATTAGACCCTTAATTCAATGGTTTCATACAAAGAATACTATTTATCATTGAATCCTTGGTGCTATATTCGAAACATTGTTTTGATTTTAAAACCATGCAAATACTAATGCTTTTGCAAAACACGTGGGTTGACTCATCATAGTTTTCAATGGTTGTTTTATTGACATTGAAATAGTGATTTGAATCACCATATGCACCGTCGATTGTACATTTGGATATGACTGTTTTGCATGGGTTGATTTCGTTTCACCACCCTCGCACACTTGGGCATTAATTACTGCCTCCTATCCCGGGTTACCTCTGTTGGTTTCAGGGAAGTCTATGATCTATTCGATCCTGTGAATACCCTGTCCAAACCCTTTTTCATTTACCCTTCCCACTGTGTGCCCTCTCCTATGGCACCTATGGTGCGCATAGAACCTCATGGCAGCCAAACTCTCCTGCTATTTGATAATTCTTGTGAGGATTTGGAAACTAGTGGCTAGCTGGTGTTTATCCAAAGATTTGAGGGTTTCAACCTTTCGGTTTCCCAACAGTTCGCCCTCACCTTCGAAGGCTACAGGGCTAAGGTCGGAGACATACAACTCGAGCTAAATGGGGAATTCCTAATCTCAGCTACAGGACTACCAGCTACAGGGCAAAGGTGGTTTAAAAATTTCAAAGTGGACGAGGTGCCATGGCCGCTCCTATTCACATCAATGAAGATTGTTAGTTGTGATAGAGGTATGCCTGTCGTTGCCCTCAAACCCAGGTGGCATGACCTACTGAAAATTGTTAAGCAGTTTGTGACCTACGAAGGTCGTTATGGTTTGGTATTTCTGTATCATCTTTGGTTATTGATGAATTTTATAGACTACCCTTTGAATATGCCACATTATCTCTTATGCAGTCTTTACAAAATTTCCAAACTATTCAAGCGTGAGAAGGATGATAGCAGCCTTTTCCATCACTTCTTGATCAAAGTCACTATCGTCCACCATTTGAGCCTTAGTGGTGATTGTTGGCAAGCCTTCCTATCCAGGAATGGATTTACCACTCCTGAGTCTATCCAAGTGGACAAGGTTGTGGTTACTGAAACTCTGGTTGTTCCAGCCATGACACCTCCTACCTTGCTACCCCCTGTAAAACCCTCAAATTTCCCCAACCTTGACCTACCCGATACCATGATCGACCTGTGTGATAAATACAATACTAAGGCCATCAAAAGGCTTGTGAGGAAGAAAGGCAAAGGTGATACTAGTGTCAACAGAGAGGGAAAGAAAAATGCACGATGGATATCCAGATGTGCTAGGAACAAGCCCAAGAAGAGCACTGAACAAAAGCCAATAGTGCTGAGTGAGGACTCGGACTCAAAAATTGAACATTTATTGACTGAGGAATACCCTTACTCCCATGGCCTTTTCTCTATGGAACCCTATGACTATGTTTCCAATTTACCTTCGTGCCTCAAAAACGACCCTAAATTCCTGAGAATTAAGCTTCATAGTGACACCGCTGGTAACTTGAAAGAACCCTCGCCTGTAATTCCAAGGCCCGATCAATCACCTTGTACCCAATGCAATTCCTGGCTTGAACGTTACTACATCGATGTTCCCCTATTGCAATCTAAGATTAAATCATTAGAGGAACGAGTTGCAGTTCTATCAAAGGAGAACGACAGGCTACAATCCAACGAGAAGAAACAAAAATCCATCGGTTCAATTGTCTTCAGAAATGTCGAGGCATCAATGAACTTTGTCAATTCAAAGTTATCATGATCAAATCATTTTCTTACTTCCCAGGTATGTATTTCAACATCGATTTTGTTTTATAAGTTGGTTTTAATTAGTATGACCGATTGGGTTTGCTTTCGTTTAGTTCTGTTCGAATAGATTCAAGAAACGATTATGTTTTGTTTTGAATGATTATTTTCTTTGGATTATGATTGCATTCGATCTGTACAAAAGATTTGTTTTCTAAACTCAGACACAACTATGTTTTGATTGATACGATTTTGCATTAGCATATCGATTGTGTCGACCCTAAGTTAGTTCGATTCATTTCTTTTGGTTTGATTTTGAGACGATTATGTATGCTTGAATTAGCATGGTATTTTATGTATGCAATGCATCAATATCATAGATTTGTTCCCAGATTTTTTGTAAACTGTTTTGATAATTCCCACAGGAATGTTTTACCCTATGGCCTTTAAATACTTGCTATTTTTTGTAAAGAAACCATCATCACTGTTGGGAGAACAAGACTATGGATTTATGATACGGACTTGAATGGAAGTCGATCTTTTGTAACAGCTTTAGCTTTCAATTTATCATACTTTCGTTCAGGTTTTGTGCATTCAAATTTGTGATTAAGTCATTGACTACTTTAGATATCAAGACTTATTACAGGTTAATGCGTTGTGATTTAAATTCTATCCATGTCTTATGTATCTCAGTTTTAGCACAACAATTACTCTGTTTCCATTTAATGAATAAAGGTTTATCTGCTTCATTAAATAAATTGTTTTTCTACAGATCTTCACACAGGGATTTATCTCACTGTGATGATTTGTAAATCATAATATTGTTGTCGGTTTTATGTATTGTTTGTTCTGTCATTTATATTCAAAGAGCACTGCTGATTCTTGTTTATGAGAAGTTTGTGGAGAATCTAGTGCAGGTTTTCTCCCACCGAATAGTTGAATCGAATACTGTGCACAGGACAAATAGGAAGCGTTATTTCAGGTTAGTTCTTTATTTGTTATTTAATAGTTAATAAATCTGAGAATTCTCATTAGTTTAGATAGATACATGGTTCAGTTTTATAGTTACGATTATTATTTTAATTACTCAGCTTAAATAGTTATAATTTTAGTTCCTTTTCACAAAATTATAAAAACAAAATAAAAAAACAATAGTTTTGTTGTCATGGGACAGTTTACAAATGATTTTTTGCAGGTTTTCATTTAAAATCTGTAATCTCTAAATATTGTACACTTGTGATTAAGATTTAATTGTGTAGATAGCTAATAATTAATTTCATAGAATTATTGTTGTATAATATTAGACAATAGACTGTATATATTTATTTCAAATTTGTTTATTAGTTTTCTGTAAGTGTTGTTTTCATTTAGATTAGTTCCTTTAGTTAGTTTTTGTCGTTTTCCTAAGACTTAGATCGGCCAACAGAGCCGCTAAACCCGTCAGTGTGGATCATCCCAAATGGCTTGGGTTATTTAGACAACCCTAGACTGGATCCACTCTTCCAGTTGGTGAGCGTTCATTTCCCCCTGTCAACAACACCCTACTTATTAAACAAGGTTTTGGTAGGCTACATGGATGCACAGGATAATGGAACAAAATTCCATTACTTCTGGTTGTTGATATGGGTAACAGTGGTAGGGTGGAAGGAACCCAAATTCACAGCATTCCTGGGTATGAAAGGGAAATGTCACGTAGTGTGGTACACAACTTTATGGTGCACAAATGATAATAAAAATAAACAGGTGAGTAACACAGTGTTTTCCATGTTCCTAGAAGATATGCAGTAGAAGACATCCAATGTGTAGAGAATCCTAGTTTAGGTAGTCAAGGACAATGAAGGTATTTCAAACTTTAATGATCCAAGATGCCACATGTGGGTTCATACCAGGAGATATCCAAAGAATAAATGGTTAGAAATGAGGTATTTCATAATGCACGAGGAAGTAGACTAGATTGTGAAGGACTATCCTGCACAGTGGAAAGTCCCAGTCACATAGAATAAAGGAAAAAAACCTAGGGAACAAGTAGAAGAAGGTCCCTAAAAGAATACAGGTAGTCCAACAGATAATACAAGGAAGAATACAAAGTGCAGTCAAGCTTTAGGAAGTAGTGCAGTAGGCAAGAAGGCAAGGAAGAAAGACACTATGTCAAGGGAAGAAGTAAAAGGGGTGGAGCGTAGGTAATGGGATATCAAAAGGAGGCAAAAGATGATAATGAAAAAAATAAGAAAAATGAGTTGTGGACCTCAACTCCAACGAAGAAGAGGATGGGAAAAAAAGAAGGAGAAATAAGGAATAATATTAAGTACCACAAGAACCCTCTAGTACTTACTATTATATAAGACGATGCATAATTCATCATAGATAAAGTCCAAGAGAGAGGGGAAAATGTAGTAATTGTAGCATAATAACAGAGAGAGGAGATTATGGAGAAGCTAGAAGAAGTTCATTAAATTTTACATAGGTTGCAACTAAGTATAGCGCATCATCCTACAACATAGCAGAAAGAAAACATACATGAGGCACCAATGTAGAAAGAAAAAGAAGAGATAGTGCAGGAAGTAGTGAATACCAATGACAGGTTCAAGGTCCCTCATGAAATATTAGTAGTAGATGATAACAAAACACAGAAACCAGTGAAAGACATAAAACATATGGAGTTTTTTTTGGAAAACATACCCACAAAGGCATTATATGAGTTACAAGAGAGTGTGATGCAGGAGGTTCAATCTAGAGCAAGGTATAATTCCACCAACCTAACACATGACTAGGAGGTTAAGGAGATCTTGTAGGTAACTTGTGGTCAGATCACACTAGAGAAGGACGAGAAGAAAAAATGCACATTCAACCTAGAGAAGAAACTTTCATAAGTAGACAACAACATACCAGACTGTGCACAGGCACTGGAGGTAAGAACAAAAGAGAATATACAAAAGATTGCACAGACAATGGAGAAATATAAACATGAGATAGCATACTTAATGAAAAAAATAACTCCAAGAAAACCTCTAGAAGTGAGGGAAAAAAGAGAGAAGGATGATACATGCATGTAGATAGCATAGTGAATGAGGTAAAAGAAGTGGCATAATTATATGAAAAAATTTCACATATTTGGACCAGCCTAGAAGAGGATGAGAAGATCCAACAACTGGAGCAGAGAGAAGAATTAATGAATGTTGTAGTACAGGACTTAAAGAAGAGGAAGAAGAAAATGGCCATATCCATGATGTTGAGGGTCACACAGGAGATGAAAAACCTATAGGCAGAGGTAGAGAATACATAGGAAGAAAAAGAAGCAAGGTAGGCTCAGTTGGAGCCATTTCAGTAAGAGGTTGAATGCATGATAGAAGAGCTCCAAACAGTTAAAGGAAGACTAAAATAGGAACTTGTAGAAAGCAAAGAAGTGTTGAAAGAGCACATGAAAATGCATGGTTTGGAGATACTATCAAGAAAGATTGCATGGGATAAGGAGAAAGTGACAGAGTTGGAAAAGACATTTCATTCATTGGAGGTAGAACTGCAAAAGGTGAACTAAGTCTAAGTGGATTAGGACAAGCCACATCTTAGTGTTGGGGGCCTATTAGCACAGACCTATGGTGGAGAAGATTCAAGATCGAGAAAAATGCATCCAACGAGATAGATTGAACCAAGAAGGAGAGTGTGCCATATTTTAAGGAAAATTAGCACACACTGAAGGATTCGCATAAATATGGAGCATATGTGGACAAACCTAGTCATGATAGGGTTAGTGTTTTTGGATATATTGTAAGGGTTTTAACCCAATTTTGTAGTATAAATAGAAGAATTATAAAGTAGATTGAGGCATATATGTTTTTGTATGAGATCTTTGTATGACTCATTACATAAAGAAAGTACTTGAAGAACCTTTTTGAGTCTGAATTTTGTATGGTTGAGAGTTGCGGATCTCATATTGAGTCAATTTGTAGATGTAGTTGAGGGTCAGGTCACAATATTTGCAGATTGGTGTGACCTTGGTCCTCCTCACTACTCTCTATTATCCCATTATGTAATGCACATGACACCTTTTTGATGAATAAGAAAGAAGCAAAAGATCTTTTTGGAGGTAGACCTAGGGGTGGTGAACCACGGTAAAACTGTGTGTTCAATAAGTATGAATGTTTTTTTATCCTACAATTATGGTTAATTGGTTAGATGAATGAATGATTTTAATTCCAACCTTCACTAAAGTATGTATGCAAAATGAATATAATAAAATAATTAATTAATGGATTTGGTGAATACGTAGTAGAATGCATGTTAAAATAGAAAAGAATTGAAGGAAGCAATCCCAACCCCTTCCATGACTGCAAACATTTGTGTCCTCTAATCACCCATAAACCATCGTAGGTGAGACTGTATTGTGCACTCTATGCATGGTGTAGCCTTCTGGTTTACCATAAGGGTCAATGGTGATAAGGGTTTTGTTGGAGAATTGAGGTAAAACCTGGGTCAACCATAAGTCCAGCATGTAGTAATATAGTACCTTGCTAGAATTTTAGAAAAAAGGGGGAACTCAAACAAAATATCTCTTGAATGAGATATTTTATGTGGGATTTTGTGGGGGAGTCACAAAAAATGGTGACTTACTAAGAAGGATTGGTTATTTTAAATTCCAAAAAAAAAAACTCAGACACATTATTTCATTTTTCTTATCTTCTAAACAGTTTCAACAATGTACATATTATGGATCCCATGTCATCTAGTCTAGTTATAAAACAAAAAGGTAATCCAATAGAGATGATATCTTGCATAAGTACCACGATAAATAAAGGATACTTCATCAATTTATTATATACATAGGTATCTTAGGGGAAGAGACACCAAAGAAGATTTTTTTCTGACTGTTTATGGATTGAAGTGTGTTCTTCACCTCTATTTTCCCAGCATTTCTTCACTATCAGCGAGTGTCAATAGACCTTATGAAGTTTACCTGGTATCATACAAGATTGGCCCAACTACTAGTGAATTTTCATAGCCCCAATGGGTTTGCTTGTACTTCCCACACTGATAATAGTGATTAGAACTTCCTAATGATCTTTCTTTAGCATTCACCCTTTTAGATATGTAAATTATGTATTTCTTTTGAAATAGGGGTGAGTAGGAAGCAGGGTGATGCAAGAGTTTCTCTAATATACTACTATTAGTGAATGATTTATCTTCATGTGTCTATCCACATAAGTCATAAATGCATTTTTGACATTCAGTATGGTTTGGGAAGTGTCACTAGAATTATGTAGGAGACATTTGAAGCTAGGACATTCCCTGAATTTGTAGCTGAAATCGACTTAGTATGAGAGTGATCTCACAGTTAAAATATAGCTATCATAAACTGCATAAAAATTTTAATCTTATTGGTCTGCGGTACCCCATTGGAATTGTTAAACAAATCACTTCTTTTATGTACAACCGTTCAGTCGTCTCAATAAGTACTTATCACAGGGTAACCTAATTGTTTCAACATGAAAAGGTACTTTCATAGGGAATTGCATGAGCTTTCTTAAACAGTCTTGGGTTTCTACCAGAGAAATGACTAATTAACCAATGGTAGTGAACATAGAGTTATTCTGAACTAAAAAATGACCAAAATGAAAATTTCAATCAATAACGGGAAAGACAAAAAAGAATAAAATTTTGACTGAAGAAAAAACTGCAAAACCAAAAGGGGAAAATTAAGAATAAACCTACTATATAGAATACTACATCACCAAAGGTGATTAGGAGAAGTATCTTTTGAGCAATTTTCCATTGACATGGAGCTCCTCCAAATATCCCTCCAATGAATTGATTTTAAATCTTCTTGTTCCAATATTCTCATAGATATGGTAAGGGACTAGCCATAGTTTTCATAATTTTGTGTGTTTTCCTTCCATTTCATTGACTTTATCCCACATAAGCACTAGATCACCTTCTTGGAAGTATTTTTTAACCACTGAAGTTTTGTCAAACCACATTTTAACCACTTCTTGATGTTGCATTAGCTTTTGTTTGGAATTTTCCCTTTCTTCCTCTAACTTAATGATCATATTTAATCTTTGTTGCATGACCAGACACTCTTCATATTGTACAAAGAGAGCTAATTGTGAGGAAGGAAGGAATGTGTGAGTTGGAAGAGTGGATTTTTGTCTGTATACTAGAAAGAAATGAGAGTTCCCTATAGAATCTTTTATTGTTAATCTATTGACCCATAAAACATTGGGAATGGCTAGATACCCATTCCTTTGGTGTTCTGTTACAGTTTTTTTCATGATTTTGATCATATTTTTATTAATAGACATTGCTAGCCCATTCCCTTGAGGTTAGTAATTTTTTGAGTATTTAATTTTGATATTGTTATCAAGTGCAGATTCAGTCAATTTCAAAGAGGAAACGTATTTATCATTCTCAAAAACTAATGATTCAGGGATGAGGAATCTAGTTATAGTAAAGGAATGAAGGAATGATATCACCTAATTTTCATTGATAGCTTTGAGAGGTATTTATTCCTTCCATCTTGTGAATTAATAATTAGCCATCAAGACATATTTGTGTAACTAAGAAGAGTGATTAATCTCTTCTATCACATCCAAACCCTATTGTTCGAAAGGGAGTTCAATGATAACGGGGTGCAGGGGAAAATCATTCTTCTTCTCCTTTCCATATTCCTTTTGACATTCCTAACACTTCATTTCTTTCATATGCATGAGAATATTTGAATAAGGTAGGCCAGTAATAGCCATCTATAAGTATCTTATGGGTTGTAGTATTACCTCCAAAATTTACTCCATCAATCCCATCATGAAGTTCAGATAGGACTTTATCAATGTCTTCCTTTTCAAGGCATATCAGGAAGACACCATCATAGTTTCTACTACACAATATTCCTTGAATGATCTTATACTGGGTTGACTTGAGTCTGAGGGTCCTCTTCTTTTTCTGTTCCATAGAATGGGGAGCTATCATAGATAATACTTCATTTCATAGTACCATTGATAAGAATTAACATGAATGTAACAAAATCTTCTTTCGAATAAGCTCTGGTCTTGATACAGTGAATCCTCCTAAGTTTCTTTGCTTACTGATTCAACAACTAGTTTGCATAACCCCTAACCTCTAATTATTTTAACGGGCTTAATTTTAGGTCATATTCTTGTAAGGTTTTTATCTATTTAGCTCTTCTCTCCCCTAAATCCTTTTCTATCAATATATTTCTTACAACATGATAGGGTAAAATTACCTTGGTTTTTGACTTGATCAGGAAATGTCTGAAGTCCTTTACATATTTAAACACATCAAAATATCTTTTATCTACTTCAGGGTAGTCCAACTCTGCTCCTTATAATCCTAAACTCATAAAGGAGAAAAAAAAATCATCCCCTTCTTGTTTCTTCTACATTAAATTAAATGCAAATGTGATGTCTGAGGAAAATGTGTAGAGTATAAACCCATGACTGAAGTCTAGGATTAACAATGTAGGAGCCTATACTATTTATTCTTTGATTATGTCAATATACTCCTTTTCTTTGGGCCCCCATTTAAAATCTACATTCTTTTTTATCATATCTTGGAGGGGTTTCACTATTTCAGCAAAGCTTGGGACAAATCTCCTCACAAAATTGATCTTCCTAAGAAAAGACTACATAATTTTTTTTTTTGTGAGGAGGAATTTTAGCAATTGCTTCAGTAATTTCAGGTTCAATTCTCATACCATGTTTGGAAACGATGAACCCCAAAAGTCTACCTTCATCAAGTGCAAAAATAGATTTCTTGGGATTGAGAGATATAACATACTTTCTACATGTGTTGAATACTCTTCTCAAATGGGCTATATGATCTTTTTTGTCTTAGAGAAAATAGTGACGTCATCCAAATAAACCACTACACAATCTTCGATGAGAATGTAAGTGTTTTGGTAACTAGATCCCAACAATGACCCAAAAGGAGAAGTGTAGTCCTATACATGAAATTTTTTATGGAATGAAGTGATGTACATCCTAGCCATTGATTCTAATAGTGTCAGGGGGTTCTAGAGTGGGAAAATTGGCTTGATAGTCAACCCTAGAGTTGTTGATCTGGAGTACATGATAACAATGGAGAGTCCTGAAAGCTTCCACTTATTTGAGGATGCTTACAATTATTCTTTTGAGTTTAACATCCTGTGGGGGGAGGGATCTTTTCCTAACTTCATTAATAATAACCCAAGAGTCTCAGATGATAGAAAGATCTTATATTCCTTGGCTCTTATCCAAACTTAAACCTTTGTAAAGGGCCTATGCCTATGTGTGATTATTGGTTGCTATGCCAAGTATCCAAGAGAAAGTTAGTCTTATTTGTGCTCCCCAAGAATAGATAAGCCTACCCACACCTACCACCCCACCTCTAAACTCTAATTTTGATCTTAATTACTAATCATTATTTAGTAATTTAGTCATATTATATTATTTAATATAGTGAGTCATATTTAACGAAATTTTTACATTAATTAATTTTAAGTAATATATCACCTAATTAAAAATAAATAAAAAATGTACACATTAAACATTTAAATTTAATATGAGGAAAGTATAGTTCCACCAAATAAGATAAAAATACACAAATTCAACTGTTAAATTAAATAGGAATTTTGAAGAAAGGGAAGTATAGTTACACCATCCCTTCGAGGTTTTAATGTTTTATTTTTCAAGACATCTCCCCTCTTTTATTTGTTATTTTCTTTATCGTTATTATTCTAATTCGAATTTAATTTTTAAATAATATTTAAAAAAAAAATAATTTTAGTATATCCAATTATTATTTCTCACCCATTATAAACCAATTATAAACCATGTTAGTAAACTTTTTAATGTATATTAAAATAAAATGATATTCTTATAATTAAATTAAATTAATTATTATAAAATATAAACTTTTAGATAATTGTTTTTTATATTATTCTTATTGTTTTTATCATAATATTAGAATACGAAAGATTAACAAAACATAATAATATAAATCTATTAATTATTAGTTATTTAAGTATTGGGACATTTACTGATAATTGTTTACCTACTTAAACATGTCTGAGTTCACGTATAAAACAAAAATATAAAAAATTAAATCATTACTTCGTTTTTGAATTTATTGATGTAATATTTATTATGATAAACTTTTCATTTAATTGTCAGTTGTTTTATATGATTTTTACATTTTTTTTTTTTAATTTTAATTATACAGTAACAAATTATTTAAGTCATTTTTATTTATATATTTAAAATTTTATTTTAATTATTTAAGTCATTTTCATTAATATATTTAAAATTTAATTTTATTAGTTTTATTGTTATAAATTTATGTACTAATTTGTTTTATTTTATTATTATAATAATGTATTTTTTCTTTTTGTCATCTCTTATAAATGATTATCTTATTATTAATTTTAGATTTACTTGAAAGTAAATTGTTTAAAATAATAATCAAAACATTAACATATAAAATATAAATACTTTTTAATTGAAATTAAATTATTTAAAATAATGACCAAAACATTAGCACATAAAATATAAGTATTTGAAAATTCAAATAATAATAAAAACCACATCAAATAATAAAAAAAAAAATCAAACATTAACCATATTCAACAATTATATTATTTATTTTTTAAAAGAATTTATTTAAAAAAAAATTGGTTTAATGTAAACCAAATGTTTAATAGCAAACTATTATATTAAAAAAAAAACATTTTTTATTTTATTTTAAACCAAATTTCTAATAAAAATATATAAAAAGAAAGCCAACACTTTATATTTTAATTTATTTTTTTATTTATTTTTTTAAATAAAAATGGTTTAATGTAAATCAAATGTTTAATAACGAACTATTATATTAAGAAAAGATTTTTTATTTTATTTTAAACCAAATTTCTAATAAAAATATATCAAAAAAAAGCCAACACTTTATGTTTTAATTGACATGAAGATATTTTAAATTTGATATAAATATATTTCATATGTTTATGAAAGATTCTAGTATTAAAAAAAATATTTTGATGAAAAATTTATTCCATTATAAAATATAAAAAGGAAAACATCATTGCATCATTTTTTTGACACTCAAATGGTTGAAGATGAAAACCACTTTCTCATAGAGTGTTTTTGTATGAACACATTAGTTGTATGAATCTATCTTTAAAACTTTTTTCACAAAATAGATCACAGTTAGTCATAAATGGATTTCAGTTAAATATTTTACTACTATAAATAATAATTGGTTTTAAGCCCTTCATTTGCATTTTCCTGACAATCAAAATTTGCAACACCAAAAAGTGGAATGCATAAATGCATAGTCTAATTTTATATATGCTTATTTTGAAGGGATGGATTTTCCAATTCAAGAATTTTCTATCAATGTACTTAGAACAAGTATGATTCAAAGTTTCCTTCTATGTAATATAACACATCAGTTTAAAGTTCCTATATTTTTCACAAAGGAAACACTTCATTATAATTATTCTAAAAAGTGTTAGCCACAACCTACTTTTCATAATGTGTTGAACACAAAACAAACTTGTGATGTGACAAACATAACCCAACATTGCAATCTGATGAACAAAACCAGATGTTACATCATGACAAACATAGTAGTGTTGCATGGTGATAAACATAGTAACATTGCAATGTGGCGAACATAGTAACGTTACAATCTAACAAACATAGTAACATTGCAATCTACCAAACATACCAATGTTGCAACCTGCCAAACATATTAAAGTCACAATGTGACGAACATAAATAAACGTCGCACTTTGAATAGTAAAGTCTTTATATGTCAAACATAAATGGACATCGCAATATGACGAGCATAGCAACATCATCGTAATGTGATGAACATAGTAAATTCACAATGTGACGAACATGGACCTATTGTCACAATGTTATGAACATATCTTCATGTTGCAATGTGGTGCAACCTGACGTCAAAATGTGACAAACATTTCCAAACACCGCAATCTGAAAAGCACAACCCATTGTTGCAATGTGATGTACACATCCTAATGTGGCAATGTGACAAACATAGATCAACATTGCAATGAGATGAAAATTTACCGATATCATAATGTGACCAACATAACATGATGTCGCAATTTGATGAACAAAACATGATGTCGCAATGTTACAAACAAAACCTGATGTCGTAATGTGATGAACAAACATGATGTCACAATTTGACGAAGAAAATCTTATCATCATTGTAATGCAACAGTGCCACAGTAAACCATGGTTAAACATAATCAACATGGCCCACCATTATCAACTCCACATGGAGGCTAGCCATGGGAATGGTCAACCATAGCCAACCTCGATCAATGGTAGTTAACCATGGTCATGCTAAACCATATTTAATCATGGTAAAGTTCAACTATGGTTAACCATAGTTAACCATGGTTAAGTTCATCCATAGTTATCCATACTTTTGGTCATGGCCAATAATAGTGAACCATAGTAAAGGTAATAGTCAACCATAGTCATGGTTCAGGTCAAACATGGTGAATGTCATCCATAGTCATGATCAACCATGGTCATGGCCATCCATGATCATCTATGGAAAATAATTGTCAAACATAGTAACCATTGTCAACCATGATCAAACACAATCAACCATGGTCATGGTGAAACAAGGTCAATTATAGTGAAGGTGATGCTCAACCATGGTTAACCATGACCAAACATTATAAACCAAAGTGAACCAAGTTCTACCAAAGTTAACCATGTTCATGCTCAGTCTCATGGAAAATAACTGTCAACCATGATTAAGCATTGTCAATCATGGTCAACCATAGTCAGCCATGGTTAAGTTCAACTACATTCAACCATGGTCATGGTCAAGCAAGATCATCATCAATCATAATTAACCATAGTCGACCATGGGAAACCATAGTAAACCAAATTCAACCAAGGACTACCAAATTTAACCATAGTCATTGTCAACAACTTTATTACTTTAACATATTAATGTACTATTAATAATTTAATACCTTTTTAATGTATTAATGCTTTATTAATATATTAACTAATAATAATTTAATAATTTATTATTAATATATTACTTTATTAATGTAATACATTAATGTATTAATACTTTAATTTATACAGTACATTAATGTATTGATTAATTAATATATTTATGTATTAATATATTAATTAATTTACAATACATGAGTACATTAATGTATTAACACATCAATGTACAGTCATCAATCTTCTTCTTTATGCCGATGATATCATTCTTATGGCAAGGAGTCCCCGTGATATTGAAAACCAACTAAGAATCCTCAAGGAATTTTGCTCAATATGGGTATGACTGTTAATACTTATAAGACTAAGGTCATGATTATTAAATCCAATAAGATCCCTTATGACACCTTTGTATATGACAACAACAACTTGGAGGAAGTGACTTCATACAAATATCTTGGAATTGATATTCACCACAAGCTCAATTGGAATTATAGCATTGAGAAAAGGATTATTGGGGGATGGAAATCTTATTATGGGCTTGAAAACAATTGTAAATTAGCTGATCTTTGGAGTTGGGATAAGAAGAAACTCGTCTTTGAGACTCTTGTTACACCTGTTATTCTTTATGGATGTGAAGTATGGGGTTGTAGTATGTCTTGTGAACCCTTGAGAAAGATAGAGAAAATAAAAAAGAATTTTATAACCTATAATCTCAAAATTAAAGGAAATACGCCCTATCCCATCCTCCTCTTAAAAACAAGCCTCTTCCCCATTGAGAGCATGGCTATGACTAGATACCTAATGTATAAGAACAAGTTAAACAACATGGAAGACAAGAGGCTACCTAAAATTTCTTCAAATTCAAGTCATAACCACCATCGACTCAAGCGAGGATGGCATAAAGACGCCCGGTCTTGGCTAAACTATTGGGGAATCATGGAAGAAACCATTTTGCAGAAAAAGAGATACTATTAAAAAAAACATCCAATCAAAATTTAAAGAGAAAATGTTGTGTGATAAAGAGTTAGAGGGAAAAAAAATTAAGGTATTATAAAGATGTAATCAATGCTAATCTAGAAGATCAAAATTATCTATCTGTTTTGTCAAGTGTAAAGAAAAAAATAAGCATTACTAAGATAAGAACAAATTCTCACGAGCTCCATAGTGAAACTGGGCATTGGTCAATTACTAAAATTCCATGGGATGAAAGAATGTGTCACCTTTGTGACACTAATAAGGTTGAATATGAAAATCACTTTCTCTTAGATTGTCCAGCCTATACCCATATTAGATCTCATTTTCAAAATATTTATCAAACTACCAACCTTCCTAACATCTTAACTCAACAAAAGTATGGTGATATTGGAAAGCTTCTCTTAATGCTTTTCAAGCACAGAAACAAAATTCTAAAGAATCACAAGTAATCACTTACCCTCTTAAGGTTCGATAGACCAATTCGGTCTTATCATCATCATCATCATCATCATCATTAATACATTAATTAATAAACCATTAATATATTAATTAATAAATACATTAGTATTTTTATACATTAATGCATTAATGAATTATTATTTTATTAATGTATTAATACTTTAATGTAATTATGTGAAAAATATTATTAATATATTTTTATTTTGTTAATTTATTAATATATTAATTAATTAACTAATACTTTAAAGAGTGAATGTAATCATGTATTATTAATATTTTAATAATGCATTAGTTTATTGATGTATTATTATAATACATTAATGTATTAATACTTTAATAATCTATTAATTAATTAATATAATAGATTATTAATGTGTTAACTAATTAACATGTTACATTAATTCATTACAGTATATTAATACATTACAATATGTGTTAATACATTGATGTAATGTATTAATAGTTTAATTTATATATTACATTAATTTTATATATTAAATATAATAATTAATTAATACATTAATTAACTTTTATTTCATTAATACATGTATGATGATGATGATGTTGATTAATGTCCATTGAGACTAAATTGGTCTATTAGACCTTAAGAAGGTAATGGATTACTTGCAATTCTTTATAATTATGTTTTTTTGCTTGAAAATCATTAAGAGAAGCTTTCCAACATCACCATAGTTTTGTTGAGTTAAAAGGTGAGGAAGGTTGGTAGTGTGACAAATATTTTGAAATTTGGATCTAATTTGGGTATAGGTTGGACAATCTAAGAGAAACTACTTTTCATCTTCAACCCTCTAAGTGTCACATGGAATTTTAGGAATTGACCAACTCCTAATTTCACTATGGAGCTCATGAGAATTTGTTCTTATTTTATAAATGTTTATTTTTTTTCTTTACACTTGTCAAAACAAAGAGATAATTTTGATCTTCTATATTAGGGTTCATTACCTCCTTACAATGCCTTAATTTTTTTTCCCTCTAACTCTTTATCACACCACATTTTCTCCTTAAATTTTGATTTGATAATATTTTTAATAGTACTATTATTCTTTAAAATGGTCTCTTCCATGATTCCTCAATGGCTTAGCGAAGACTTAGCATCTTTAAGCCATCCCCTCTTGAGTCGAAGGTGGTTATGGTTGGATTTTGAAGAAATATTAGGAAGCCTCTTGTCTTCCATGTTGTTTAACTTGTTCTTATACATTAGGTATATATTCATATATGTTCTCTGAATGGGGGAAAGTATCGCCTCTAATAGGAGGATAAGATATGGTGTATTTCCTTCAATTTTGAGATTATAGGTTATAAAATTCTTTTGGATTTGATCTACATTTCTCCATGATTCTCAAGAATACTACATCCCCAATATTTTCATCCATATAGAATAACAAGAGTCTCATATAGGATTTTTTTGTTATCCCATATCCAAAAATTGATTGATTTACAACTATTTTCAAGCCCATAATAAGTTTTCCATCCTTCATTTATCCTTTTCTCAATGCTATAACTTCAGTTGAGCTTGCAGTGAATATCGATTCCAAGATATTTTTATGAAGTCACTTCCTCCAAGTTTTTGTTTTCATATATGAAAGTATCATATGTGATCTTATTGGATTTAATGATCATGAGTTTTGTTTTTTCAGGTTTTAATGGTCATACCCATATTGGAGAAAAAATCCTTGAGGATTCTAAGTTTCTCTCCAAGATCATGGGGAATCCTCTCCATAAGAAAAATACCAATAGCATAAAAAACAAGATTTATGACTATACTAGTGAGAGTTGGGCCGACGCAACCTACTTCTTCCAAACACTCTTTTAACTTGTCAATGTATATGCCAAAAAGGGCAGGGGACAAGGGGAAACCTTGATTGAATCCAATATTTCATTTATTTCTTCTTTTTGTTGTAAATAAGAAGTATATATATTAAGAACCTTCCAGAACTGAAGTAGAGTAGAAAAATACAAAGATAACCATGTTGAGGTTGCTGGACTGCCCCAACAAAGGGGAAACCAGTCCAGCTAGCCTATGAGTCACAATAAGTAGTATAATAGGCTAAGAAAAAGGTAATAGACAAATTTTTTATCATCTAAGACTTGAAGACTGACCAGACTTGAAAAACACTATAGACCTAGACACCTGGTAGATAGTCTGGCCACGTGGCGTGGAGGTCCTCTGTCCAAGGCTCCTCCTCAACATACATCGTCTGGTCTTCCCATAGACTTCCAGCTTTCACGTTCCCACAGTTTCATTAGTGTTTCCCTCTTGCTCAATCTTCTCCCGTTCCATTTCTGTTGTGCGCTGCGCCTTGTCCTGACCTTCACCTGTAGCTACACCGGGTTCCTCCATTGGAGTCATTTCGGCCAGGGCCGAGGAGAAAGCTTCATGCATGGAGGAGAGAGTCTAAAGAAATACCTCCACCTTGTCATCTGTATATTGTAGGCGGTAATGTAGATCCTCCACCCCCTGGTGGATTCCAAAGACCAAATCGTGCAGGATAGCCAGGTTGTCTCTGAACTGCACACTATTGAAGGAGTCAGTGAATTGTTGTTCGACCTCCCTAGGCTTACGGTGAGGATAAGGTTCACAGCCTGGGTTTCCCATAGGGTCAAGGACTGGCGTGGGGGTAGTGGGATTCACCGGAGGGTCAAGAAAGTGCCGCAAGAGTGAGCTTGGCGACCTGGGGACTATTGCCAAACAATTGAACTGCGAGTTTGGCGGGACATGAGAGGAAGCCGAGAAAATATTAGACTGAAGGTGGGGGGAGGAGTAGATGGAGGGAGAGTCGAGAGGGGAGATTGAGGGCCGACGAGGCTTCCAAGGAGAGCCCCTCCTTGGTCTTCCCCTTGGACGCGTCATAAGGTGCATAGTGTGACTAGCTGAGGAGATTAAGAGAACCCGGTGAAGGTGTATGGCCGGGGGGTAAGCAAGGGCGGCATCAAACCAGAGAATTCGAGTAGGGTCAAGCCATTGCTATGAATGAATGAGCCCTGCGGGAAACAAGCAGAGGTGAATGACAAGAATTGTGAACCAAACCATACAAAAGCGCAAAGAGGGAGAGAAGCCTTCATAAATGCCCCTTCGTATCACAGTAATGGCCATTTAATTGCAAAGGAGGGTGGTGGGGTGGGGCATGAGCCCATCACGTGGCTCCATGCCTCGGTGGTTGGTGCTTGCTCCCGTCATATGCCATGTTGGTCGCACTAACACCCCATCTGGGGTTCATTTATTTCTTTTGACCATCCCTCAATGTTATTAAACTTGGAAATAACATTCTCATACAACCTTATAGAAACATCCCTCAAATCGAAAGGAAATTTGATCTCTTCCAACCTATATATCCTAAAAGTTTTTCCTGGGAACTGTGTCAAAATATTTTCTAAAGTTGACAAAACAACAAAAAAGATTGGTTTTAGTATTTGGGTGAGTGCACGAAGTTGGTGGATAAAAAAGTGGCAAGAGGGTCAACATGAACGTGAAATCGGAGGAACACATGCATATTCTTAAGAATGCACACATGTTCCTAATCCAATAGGTTTGTCAAGGATCAAACCTCCATCAATATTGCCACATAGGAATGTGTGCCCATTCCTACTAGGAATGTGCTCGCGTTCCTGCTGTGACCATTTTTGAAAGGACAATGGGCATATTTTTTCCTATTTTGCACACTTTTCCTCATGAATTTCCTACATTGAGAAAGAAAAGAGGACAAGTAAAGAAGGATCAAAGCCCAATATATTTCCACCGTGTCCATCACAAGAAAGGTATGGTTGATTTTTTATCATTTCCTTTACTGGCTTTGCAAAAATACAAAAACATTAGTCATAGGTTATGCATGTAAATCCGAATGGAATTGAAAAATTATTATAAAGGTTCACTACAAATAATTAATAATTGAATGTAAATATCTCAACAATTCACCAATCTTGTACAGGTTTTTTTCAAGTTCATTGTAAAGATAACACAACTTTTCTTTGTTTTACACAAAATTGTGTTAATGATTTTGTCAAGATAAAATGACATTGTTGTTTGTAATAACTGAGTCACTATTCCACTTATGAAATTGAAACATATATTATAAAATGGAACTTGAAGACAATGTAAACCACCCACTAGTGGACCAACGAGAGAAAAACCCCAACCCACCACAACCACCCAATCTAAACATCGAAATTGAAGAGGGGTTGGCTACATTAAAAACACTTGTAGCTAAGTTAAGGGACACCAAAGAAACAAGAAGAGAGTAATTGGCTACTTCATTGGACATCACTATGAGGTTCATTGTAAGTTCCCAAGGGGAATTGACTTCTATTTCTTAGTATAGGGAAATAATGTTTGATTACTACAACATTGGATTAGATAGAAACCAAGTAAGAGACTTGGGTATTTCAAAACAACAATTATTGTCTATTTTTAGGGATCCTCGAAATGGATAAGAACTACCTATGAAAAAAAATGCATTTGTATTCATTAGTGCATCCATCCATAGATTAGTCAAAACTGGATTGATAGGTGATATATGGTATTCGATAAACCTCCCTGCAGAACATGGATGTGTCCTTAAATTGTTTGAGAAAATTATGGGATGAATTTATTTTTGGTTTTTATGTCAACTAATTTGACATGGGTGATTTCTAGAGGGTGGGTCTAGGTTCTTCACAGGACTGAGAGAATTTTAGGTGTGATCCCATGTTAGGTCCTCATCACCCCAGGTGAAATCCTAACCTCCCTTCCCAACATCCTCCTATTGCAAAGAGCTTGTAGTAGGTACAACGAGATATTTTATCATTGACCCGGAGAACCAAAGCCTAGTGCAACAAGAAAACTTTGTTTCACTATCTCAGTAGGAGGTGTTTGTCGATGAAAATGATATATGGATCAAGTATTCATCCCGCAAAATGGATTTTAGTAAGGATATGGAACATTGACATAAAAAATTTCCATGTGAACCTCACATATGCTCGATCTTCGGGCATACTTACTATCGACCTATGGAGGTTATTAGACAACATAGCTTCATGGAGGAGGTTAGTATCTTAACCATCACTATGTTCTTCATTGTTATATATTTATTTTGTATTATGTGTATTTATATTGATATTTTATTGTATGTTGTTTTGCAATTGTTACGCCTTTGTAGAAGACCCTCTACACCCATGGATGCATCAATTCCTATCTCCACCACTGATGCAGCAATAGAGACATCCTCCTCATTGGACATACCCCATACACAAGTATGATATGGATTTATGAGCAGAACAAAATGAAATGAAAATATATAACACTAAAACAAATATACAGTGAACAATAATAGAGATACAGTGAAACTTAACTTCTATTCAATAAAGAAATCTGTTGAAACTGTAAAATGCAGAATGAAACAATCTTGCTTGAATGGTGGTATCTAATCTCTGAGAAGAGTTGTGGTGGTTACGTGTATTCACTTGATCACATTATAATGAGGCCTCCATACCATTTTATCATCAATAACTAATCATAAAATATTAGACATCCAAAAACCTAACCTTAGGAGATGAAGCACCAAAATTCATGTGGGCCTTGTTGGGGTAAGTTGGTACATCAACTTCTCGTGGTTGTAACTTTTGCATATGATATTCTTTTTAGGTGCACGATAGCCTATTGGAAATTCCTATTTGAGTACTACACATTTTTTCATAATACTCTAACTCTATCTACAATGTGACTATGGAGAGCCCAAAAAACGTTGTTTAGGGCCTCAAAACGACCCCATAAGTTTAGGACTTGAAAAAATAGAAAAAAACTTCCAAGATGAAAATTTTATGTGAGCCAGTTGGAAGAGGTGGGTGACCACTGATATCCACCTAGATCAAAGTATGTGTGACATTTGATAAATTCAACATCGTAATTTCTGTATTTTTTGGCATCCTCAATTTTTTAATGTTCTTGTGTTTCTATAGGATGTGGGACCAGGAAATGTCGAGGAATGTCTATATGGGATGGACAAGTCAATTTCATCATAGGTATCATGTGTAGAGTTAAATATCATTTAAATATCAAATTTATTGTGTTTATGTTTTTGAATTTTACTATTTGGTAATAATAGTTCAATATTATTAATATGTTTGTTGGCTACAAACATATTCGCTAGTTATAGTACTATTGCACTCCCTAGGCACCTAGGATCTGCTTCTGGGTTAGATTACTCTACGACAATGGATCTCTCATCACTTTTAAAACCTGTGGGGGTCCATCGCTACCCACCCCCAACATTTTTCTTATTCCATGGATCATCAATGGATTCACCCGAAGGCCATGCATTTGCACCACCTCTTCCATCGCATACATCCATAGTGGATGCACCCATATTCCACCCACCCCCACCACCATTTCCATCGACCCCATCCACCGAGGCTACCATAGTATAGGTTGCCTCATAAAAGGTTGTAAAATCGAGTGATCTACTTTCCAACAAATATCCATTGAGTCTCGAGATATTCACGGTGAGATAAGGTGTTGATGATAATTTTTTATGTACCATGAATTCAATATTAAACATATTTGTTTATTTTTTTTTATTTGATCCTTCTAACTGATGTGGGATGGAATTGCTAAGAGATTAGGGTCACAAAGGAGGGTAACAAAATAACAATTTCCAGTAGCATATGCAGTGAGTTGACTTAGTTTAAATTACAAAGTATAATTTTGTATGTATTTTCATTCATTGAGGAAAAAAACTTATAACAATGTTTTTTTCTTTGTGCAGTCTCCAAAGTGATGAAGCATGTGCAGGCCTAGAACCACTTGAGGTGCTTATTCAAGAAAGATAAGAAAGATATATTTTCAGGATGCTCCTGAGGGTGGTAGTGGTCAATGATTGACTAATTACTACCATTTTGTATATAGGCCACCATATGGTTAGGGCGCTTGTTGTTGTTTTGTATATTGGGCATGAGGTACCATTTTCTAAAAAAATGTATAATTTATATGATGTTGAATAT
>ML783339.1:199810-214511 GCA_009831015.1 Picea engelmannii | reverse complement strand
ATATATATATATATATATATATATTTCATAGCACATTTTTTATGAATCTCATTGTTTCTTAATTTTATGTTGATTAATGTATGAATTTCAAAGTATTTGAATTTCAAACTGTATGAATGTAGGAGTTTTTTCTAAAGTGATTATAAATACTTTCATTATGCATTAATGAATCTCTTATGGTACATGGTACATAAAAAATTATCAATATGTGTAATAATGAATTCACATAAGAAATTAATGGTTCTCATTACCTAAATTTGAAAAAAGGTTGAAGTCCCATCCTAGTTAAGCCTCCAAGAACCAATAATAACAATAATGTAGGATAACATAATCAAAATAGAAATAAGATAATTGAAACCTCAATTAATCTATCCAAAATGAAGCATGGTTCATTATAATGGCAATTACAACACGTTACAAGGGTTTCTTAATACAAAATCAACACATAAAATATGAGTGCACAATAAATCCTCATTGATCTAACCACGGGGGTTATTGGTTTCCAATAATGGTTTGATCATGTCACTCCTCCAAAGGGTAAGTTATATATATTTTTAATTGAGTGGATTTCAATTAAATTTATAGTTGAAGTCTTTATAGACTTGAATCCAAATTGAATTAAAGTTTCTTTTATCTTCCTTATGTGTTATATGTCATTCTTGCATTTACTGATCTATGTGTGGAAATTCATGAAAACTAAGATAAGAAAAAAACACATAAGATATATGACACTTCCCTTGATAATGTAGTTAACTCGATGTGGGATACATCCCCAAGTATTTCTCCAAATCTTGACCTCTTTATTCTCCTCGTTGTATTGATGTCTCTCCTTTACAAGTCGTAAGGGAAAAGTCCCTTTTTGGTGATGGAAACAAGAGATTGAAATGTGATCAAGAAAGTTTACAATCTTCATAAGTTATCATGCTCATGAGGCATCCATGATGCTGACATGGAAATCATTTCCATATACTCAATACAGAAAAAGGGGAAGAATAATAAATGATCCCCATCATCATGGAGCCATAGAATGCCTTAGATTTGTTGCTCATATCCAAGCATATATGGATCCCATACAGAGATCTTGAACTACAAGATTCATGACTTCTTTTTTGGCCACTTATCATCCAAGTGCCTCAAATTATCTTTCACATGTACTTGATTTGTTTATGTGTAAGAAGAGAAGAAAGGAATAAATTGGTCTTGTTTCCTTGTTGCGACCTCTCCATGCTCCTTCAGACCTGGATCAAGCATACTATGCTACAACATTCAATGAGAAAACAACATAATAAAAAACATACTTACATTGCCTCTTCCATAATTTATCCTATTGATCGTAGTGTATGTCGTCAAAATAGACATTGCCATTGGATTCACGTCGTCAAATAACATATATTTGACTTTCAAATCATCTCCATTGGACACTGACACCTTCAGTCCCCCTCTAAAACTCTACCTTGGTCTGCATGCAAGACTCTGAAATAATAACAGTGTCTATGCCTCGAAATTTGTGTCAGTGTATGGCATGGGAGGACCTCATCCCCGGGACTGGAAGAATCCACTTTAAAAATAAAATTATGGAGGATAAAAAAAAAATGTCATTAGGACAACCGGTTGGTGGAGATTTGATTTGGGTATTAGATTACGGGAGGTCCAGGGTTCTAATCCTCCCGAACCCCATTTGGAATTATGTGATAACCATGCATAAGTTTTTGGCGGGGTCTGTTGGATCGACCACCGAAATTGGCATCATCCGGTCAGTACCCACTACTAGCTCTATTATTTCTATATGTTTGGTCGTTGATTACAATCCAGCCATCGGATTTGGTGCAGGCTAGTCCAGCGATCGAGAAATATTTTTTTGACCATTTGGATTCTATCCCTCATTGGGAATTTGTGAGATGCCATGTCACACCTCTCTATAGACTTCCTGATACATAGTCATTTTCCCATGTGGCGTTGACGTCACCTACCATGCATCTTTGTCGTACAGGTCCATGCGTCATCATTGTCTCATCGCCAAGTGTTTGAATCAGATGTGGCCACATGGTGCGTCTGAAGGATTCTAAGTGTCAACACATCGTTGATCCATGTAGTGGCCCCTGGATGCTGCCACGTGAAATTTTTTTATTGGTCCATTTGGCAGCCCAAAAATCTAAGTCAGCTTACCATGTGGCACATTTTCATTGAGACACATCAGCATGTTGACGCCACTGCCACTGTTCCTGCCACATCCTGTGTGGATGCCACATAACCTACCATGTCCTGTACGGATTCCATGTCACCTGCCATGTGGTTGTACAAATACCACTTGGATGTATGATTTCCACATGGTTATACAGACTACCACATGGCACTTTCCCATTGGTTTGTGTGTCGACCTAAAAATGTTGAATTTGAGTGACACATGGCATCCTCTGGTGCTACCATGTCATCATGATGTCATCATATTGATGTCATCATGACACATGTCGATCTATTATTCTTCCACGTACCCTGTACGGATGTTGATGTCATTCGTATTGATGTTGATGTCAGTAGTATGGATGTTGACTCATCCCTGTTGATTGGGATAGGTTGACCAAAACATTGACTGTGAGTATGTTTCAATCTATAACTCTGTTTGATGAACCATTTATGTCATTGGGAAGCTTGAGATGTGCTCTCTGCGATGATGCCAAATTTTCTGAGTTTTGAGGACTTTGAATTTTTTCCCTCTTTCATTTATCAAGGCCATTCTAAGCCTCCTAGGACACTTCTAAAACTTATGTGATGTTCCCTATATCCTTCCAGATCATACCTCCCAGCTGAAAGGACTTTTGGTCACTGAAAGTATTTAAATTATAAGTTTCATGTCCATTGGACTTACAAAATAAAACCTCCTCCTTCATATCCCATTTTTCACATCAACTTTAAGTCGATGCATGAAGTATGTTGTTCAAGGAATTTAAAAGAGTTATCAACATTAATCAAGAAAGGAACTAAAAATGGTTTATTTACCTCTATCCCAAGCTAGGACTCTTGGGATTCTTCTTGAGATGTGTCTAGTTGTTCCTGGTGAGAAGTATCAGTGGATGATTCTTCTACAAATCCTCCTTGGTTTCTAGATGCCTAGATTTCATCTTCACTTTCTTGACAAAGTGTGCATGCATTTTCACTATCATGCTGGAACCCATAACTGGTGAAGTTGCCATGGTCACAAAATAGACTTATCATTGTCTCATTCATAGAGCCTTCCCATGTCTTCACCTTCATGGATTGCAACTTCTCTTGCAACCATTGGTTCTCCTCCTTTGCAACATGCAACAATGTCTCCAATCCATAATTATCTACCGATTCAGATGGATGTCAGTGGTCTCCCACCTATTCCAACTGTCTCATTTTGGAATTTTGCCATTTTGGGAGTTTTTCCCTAGTTTTTGGGTCCCTGACTTGCGAAACCATTTTAAGGCCCTATTGAGCACTCAACACACCCTAAAAGTCTATGTTCATTTTTTAATTTTTGGGTAGCACTTGATCCTTTGCACTGTTTGTTTTGTCTCCAGTATGAAACTGATACCTGCACTTATTTTTATGTTTCATGTTTGAATTTTATAAAGTTGCCTGAACATACAACAAAGAATCACCTTAAAAATTAAAGGGTCCTTAACAAGATATTTAAGGAATTGACACATTAAATCTTTCCCCAACGCACCTAGGAATTAGGCATTGGTAGATGAAAGTCTTTCTTTTTACGATTAAACTTCAGTAGGAGTATCACCGAAGACCAACCTGTTTGTCTTCGACTGGAAAACAAAAAGGTAAGTGTCATGCAAAGACAAGAGCAGTATTTCTGACTACAAACACCCAACGTGATTTTGGCATCGTGGAGTTACTTAACAAATACACATTAATTTTACATTTTAAAGTACCCATCCTCGACCTCCATGCCGGAGAGATACGATGTGATGAAACATTTTAATCCATGGATCCATTAGGTATGACGCATTTAAAGTGTTAATTAAATTATGAATCGCACATTAGTTTCTAATCCATGCGTGAATCAAAAGAATTTGTTTAAGCTTTCTCATATAATGCATCTGCCTTCGCACCTCCACCGTCAACCAGTTAGTATTTAATTGTGTAGAACTGACGATAGTTTATTTTTAATTTCATTTATTACTCGTATTAACTAGTTGGTACAATAGGTAGAGTTTCTCCAGTTATATGTTGTCAAGGTCATTGTGTATGACCCTATTTTGCATGACAAATATTTCAGAACAAGTAGAGGAGAAAGGCTAACAATCCAGAGAAGTCGCCCCAAGTTCAATGAGTATTAGACAATTGTCTTAGCAAGAATTATAGGCATGTATCCAATTATGATGTTTTACACTTCATTTTTATGTTCACAACCCAATGTTTCTCTGTACATAGGTCTAAAGGGTGTTTTAATTACAGGAATGATGCCTCTGAAGAAACCCTCCACAAATCCCGAAGAGTGCCAAAGCAGCAAGAACCAAAAGCAGGAGAGGGATCCTCCTCAGCAGTTGCAAGACAATTAGAATTCGCCCCAAAATGAGTGCCTGTCATTGAGACAACTTCCAATAAGTCCTTCATCCAACCTCCATCCTTCAAAGACATAGATACAAACATTGGAGCCAAAACAAATTTCCCTCGCTGGGAAGAATTAATTAAGAAAATCAAGAAAGAAGAACCCCTTGAGTATACCCCACACAACGATCCTAATACAAGGAAGCTCGAAGATGATGTCCTCCCAAAAATCCATAGAGATTATCTACACATGGTGGAAAGCCTAACTCTAGTGTTTCCTTACATCGAGCACCTAAAGTGGCTCATTGACCACACTGATGCACATAAATGTTTAATCAATGAAGATAATGGTGGATGCATCAGGGTTTTCTTTCTATCAAAGGTTGAGAGTTACTACAAGCTCAGGGAGTCAGAAGAAAAGATGAGCACTTATTTCATTTTTAGTTTTTATGCATCACACGATACCAGCAAAATCATGGCGTCATGGTGGAGGGAAGACAAAAAATTCATGAATTGGAATGTCGGCTAGTATCCAACAACCAATCTAAGGGAACCATACATACACCTAATGGCTCTTCTCTGCAGGCTGCATGGGGAGAAATATTGTCCTCATTTTTCAGAGGCTTGGATGCCCCTAGATTATATGGTGGCCATCTCAAGAATGGGTTTCAATTGGGGTGCCATCATCTCCAAAAATATAAGAACCTACACAAGACAAGACCAAACACCGAAATAAGGATAAACCCCTCCTTATACATGGCTTCATATCTATTAGACATCATTTGTGCCAAGAACGCTTTCTTTGGAATGAAATTGAACTGCCATTCCTCGGAGCTCCTAGTCCATGTATACTTCAACATCCTATGGGAAAATAGGTACAAAAAATCCTATGCTCTTATCTATGATCATTTTATTGCACGCATCTATTTTTTGTTGTTCAGGAAAGAGTTCTCTAGGATGAAAATAGAAGCAAAAAAGGTTATATAAAAAGTGGGTCACTAGTATCTAGAAAAGTGCGAAACCTACATCAAGGTTTTTGGAGCCACAAGGGAACCCCATTTGTTACCCATATATGTTCTCGGCCGACTAGTGTTAGGGGAAATTTGCTGCCAGACCATCCTGCAAGGATACAATGCCACTTTATTAAAGGACAAGAAGTGAGCCTTCATTCCATATGGGTTCATATTGGTTTCTACATGGTCAAGGATATCTCGCATGCTAAGCAAGAAGGGTTGCGTCAACTAGAATTCTGATTCCAAACTGGTCGATTTTGTAAACATGATCCCAAGGGCCTAGTCCTACAACATGCATCACAAGTATCATGTTGTTGACCTTACTCCCATGATCGGTTCGAAGATGAAATTTTCACCGAAAACGCTCAAGATTGGAATGAAGTGGCAGGAAGGAGGGTTGAACCTTGAACAACTAGGTTCAAAGCTATTAGTTGGGAAGATCAAGCGATGTCTTTAGAGAATATAGCTCAAGAAATTCCCAAGGCATGGAAAGGAAATGTAGAATCTGAATCGGGCGAAGAAATAGGTGATCCCCAAGAAGGCATCGAAGCAACGAGAGTTTATCAAGAATCCCCGGTACAAACCAGGGATTTCCCCGGAATTCAAGATACATAGGGGATGGGTGAACTTCCATACCAGCAAATCCAACTGCTAATGAAATAGATGCAGGATGATCTGTACCTTATCATAACACTCGTGATTCCAATTGGTACCCAAGAATGAACCTAGACGAAGTCAAGCGGCCCTGAGTTCACAGACCTTGGGAAAACCAACGGATTAGGCCACACTAGAACAACAACATCATCGGTCAATTCCTCTGTGGCCAGGATAAATCAAAAAGAGGCAGGTCAGGTGTCAATAGAAACAAGGGTGACTAATCCCCTTAGAAAACTTATACATATATATAGTGACGATGAAATACCATAATCATCCCGCGACTCCCCGGTGCGTGTCCAAGAGGAAAAGGGATTCGAGAAAGTTTCCTCCACTAGGCTTGAAGTTCAAAGTAAGGAGATTTTACAAAAGGAAAAGGAAGCCAAAAACGGCCTTGATACAAAAGAATCCTATGAATCGGAAACCGAAGATGATCTGAATGATGAGCCTAAACTGGAGGAGATAAAGGAAGGATCCTCGCAAAAGGAGATTAACAATTTTGCGACTGACGAGAAAGTAAGTAACGAGCCTATACCCGACACTTCCATTCCACCCAATACTCAAGTCCCTGATGAATTCAGACCCACAGGTCACATCGAGGAAGTTCGAGAGTTCAATATTTAACAAATATACACCACTGGTAGTTTGGGAAACAAACTAACGTGGAGCGATCAATAGATACCAGAGCCAGTAGATGAGGTAGCAGATATTTATGAGATCTCCTATGATCAAAAGAGAAAGGCTATTGTTCAAAGGACTACAAAGAAAAGAGCATTCTCGTTAGATAACTCCATCTTAGTCACCATAGAGGAGAACTTGAACAACACAGTAGACACCTGGAAGTCTGAACAGATCGACGTAGGAAAGGCCCTCTCAGATGCAACCTTGGAGAAAGCCAGGAGGGATGAAAAGGAACTAGCTACCTCCCTAAAGGAGCTCCAACACTTGCGCCATATTTTTGAATATTATAAAGGTGCCACATAGACCGTTGTTTATATGAGAAGTGAGTGTGCAAAAGTTTACAATGAGTTCAAGAAGGAAAGATGCTTGTTAACCGAGAACATAGCTGAGTTTCAAGAGGACACTCTCATGGCCCTCGCAACATGCAAGGAGATGGAGCGATGGTATGAAAGGGTGAGACAAGTGATATAAAGACTCAAGTACATTAAGGCAGTCCAGGAAGGCCAAGAAAAGGAAAACACAACATTCAGATGGTAGACAGAAGTAGTCTTAATCTTATGAAGCGATTAGCCGAGTACTGGGCTAAGATGTCTTGGGATCCGTATTGAGAGATATAAGAACAATGTACCAGGTTCAAAAATAACTAGCATAAAATTAACAAAATAATAAAGGATACCAGATTCCCCGAGTTCGACACCCCCAATAATTTCACTGACTTGAGCGACGTGGTCAAGCAACATGTCGAACAAGATTCGCTATGGACCAAAGAGTCTGCTAATATACCTGATACAAAGCTAGGGCAAGTGCAACAATTCCCCAAACATCCGATTAGATCCCGAACCATGCTACAACAGTTGAAATCCAGTTTAATAAAGTACTGAGTGCATGCAGTAGACATCAGGGGAATATATGAAGTGTCGATGGAACAACAAAGATTTCCATGGGCTCAAACTTGTGAAAAATTGTTTGTCAGTTGGACTGAATACGAGAAAAGTCACCCTTTCCAAGAAGTATCTTGAGACAATTGTTAAAGAAACTGACAGAAGATAACACTGCATGGAATTCTTTTTTTTGTTTAAACTGCACTTAACCGTTAGTTTCGGTTAGATATTGATATTATAAATAAAGACATCGGCCATTGAGTAAGGGTCGATGGTTGTTGTAAGAACTCTTTCTTTTTGGTTGCTAAGAATGATTTTGAGAATGATATGAATTGAGAAGTCCTTCTAGACCAAAGACAAGATATTTTCATCAGATGCATGTGATTGGACTTGGATAAGAACTACTTCCTATCCTGTTTCATGATAGATGCAGTAATGAGTAAGAGCAATTAATTTTGTTGTCAAGTTATTTGGTGCAATGTTTTGATGTTCTTTTCTTTGATTATGAAGATAAATAGTTGTTTTATTATGTAATGAATGGTTATGGCAGATGAATTATTTTTCTTTCCATTATCTTTTTGCATATGTTTTTTCTTTCTGATAGTTAGTTTCTTAGACAGTAATTGGATGCTCACATGGTTAATGTATTAGTACTAGGCCTATGGTATAGAGTAATTGTCTGCATGTTGAGTAGCAGGTTATCCCAAGCTTAACCTCTTCCCCAATAGTTAAAAATTAATCCCGCTGTTTTCCAAGTTGGATTATACTGGCTTCCATCTCTCATATTAGCCCCACCCAAGAGAAAATAGATAAGATAACAATCCTAATTAAGGAATATCCTTCACAAAGAAACACAAAGCCCATCGATAACTAGCTAGATCGCAAGATATGGAGAACCATTCCATTTTAAATGCTGGAGATTTTAATTGGGCCTTGTTGGAGGGTTTGGTTCCTACTATTGAATCAATGGATTTAAGGCCCATCAACAGAATTGGCACTAGAAGGAGGGCCCGAGAATGAATAGTTGAATATATATTTATTCTATCATTTCAAATAGCCTACAGATTCATAACAACACACATGCATGGCTAATCCTTCACAAGACAACCCACACACATTGAGTAATCTTGAAATGGATAACTCACCCCAGCCCGAGGAAGAACCATTTCACCCTAAAATACCTTATGCCCTTCCTCACGAGGAAGTGAATCAATTCAGGAGAATCACTAGAGCCTATGCCCAACCAATCGGTGCATTGTCTTTAGCTCCTATCCTCCCTAAAAGAAAAGAGCAAAGAATACCAATGGTCAGTACTCCCGACGAGGTTTTTGTATACTCCGTAGAAGACTTAATAGATTTTGCGATTACCGAAATCCAAGAACCTCTTGATATAATACCCAAAACGTCGGCCGACAACATCTCTGAGCCAAATGATTTTTCTGAAGAATAAGAGTTCGACTTAGATTCCAAATATATGGAAGGTAATAATAACCATGAGGGAGAAAGAGAAATCCCACTTCATAAAAACCATCCCTGGTTGGCCAGAGACACTTTGGTGTTGAACGACTGAGAGGGGGGGTGAATCAGTTGTTACCATGCTTAAACAATTATGCTTCTTTTGAAATCTTTACAAGGAACTCAATGATGATAACAATAATGTAGAGAAATAAACAAAGGCACATTCAACATTATTCACATATATGAGAAAGACAGAGACAGATAATTCCCGAGGAAACCCATACAGGGTAAAAAACTCTTTTTCTTTATATGATAAGTATTATCTACATTCTTTATATTATCATACATATGAGCATCAACTCATTGTGAGGTGACAACCTCTAGTTATGCAAGCTGCAACTTGTTGAGAGCTCCGACTCTCTATTTTCTCTAGAACCCACTAGAAAGAAGCACCAACCCCCTGGTTTCTCTAGCACCAACTAGAAGGAAGCACCAATTCCCTAGTTTATCTAGCACCAACTAGAAGGAAGCACCAAATCCCTGTGTTCAAGCACCCACTTGAACCTTTGAGGACACCAGTCCTCCCTAACTCCTCCCAACCACCCTGAATAATAAATTCTTTGTTACTAAAACTTATTATAGTGATATAAAATTATTCAATGGCTTACCAACCCTGTTGTTGTTCTGTTATGTTGCTCTTCCCTGTCTGCATCAGTGTCTTCTGCACGCCCCTTTCACTTTCTGTTCTTCTGAATTTTATACTCTCTACACCATTTCCCTTTGATGCAACCTTCCTCTAGCATGCATCTCTACTCCTGCACTCTGCCTCCTTTCTCACACTTGAATCCTCCCCACGAAAACAACTCTTGTCTCTTCTTTGTTCATCATTCTTATAGTACCTGTGCTTCTTGTGCATGCAATATTTGCCATGCCACTACATGCTCACCCCACTCCCAATCTTCTTCACATCTCGAGTGCTTTTCCTGATCATCACAACTCTTCATCTTCTCCGGTGGTTCCCGCCACACGTTTAGCAACATTGGATGTTTTGCTAAGAATCCTCGGCCTCTCTAGCAGTTGAGACTCCTCGTCTTCTCTGGCACAATCGAGATTATGCCTTATGTTTCAGTTACAGGCTTCAACACTCATCCATCTTTCAATCCCCCTAACAATTGTCTTGCTTTACTAGACGAAGCTTAGAGACTCTTCATCTTCTCTGGCGATCACACATAGGTCTCTTCGAATTCTCTAGCAGAGACCATCAATGATTTCTAGTAGTTATACTGGGACGTGCTACAGTAGCCCTCCGATCTTGTTCAAATTCACCTGCATTGTTGGATTGATTCCATGGGATTTTTCATTCATTTTGGCATTTTGGCATTCGGCAATTCGGCATTCATGTTACCATGCATCCCGACATTCCCAGTTGCGATCCTCGAAACAGAGCTTGGTTTCTCTAGCTCTCGCTGATGTGACCAAGGGCAGTGACCACACCCTCATGCGTAAGGTGATTTCACGATTTCGCATTTCATGAGTCTGGAGATGAGGCATCTTGACTCACCAAGTCGCGATCCCTAATACCCTGAAATGGCATGGGATCAACGATCCCGATCAACACTTGATCTGACGGCTCAGATCATTTCGCGATTTCGCATATCGCGATTTCAACATTCCTGTGGTGAATGTTCTTGTTGCTTCCAACTCCCGATCCGTGAAACTCCGAAAGTGATTTGGATCAATGGTCCACATAACCCCCAGATATGGATGGTTGACGGGATTTCAATGTTTCTCAATTCGACATTTCGGGACTCCTGATGCTGAGAGTTTCTTGACATCTCTATCCCCCAATTTCTGAAACTCCGAAGTGGTGTAAACCTGCTGACGTCACACGTGTCAAATACTTGCCACGTCTCACCCTGATTCGTGACTTACATGTGCTTGAAATGTTGAATCAGTATGACATTTGTCATTACCTGGTTGTGCCACGTGTTCCTAGCTAATGTGGTTTGCTGACGCGAGTCGGATCGATGGTCTAGATTACATCTTGTTCTGACGGGTGCGATTAAATCGCAATATCGCATATCATGATTTCGGTATTCCTGTGGTTATTATTCTTTGACATCTTCAACTCTCGATCTATGAAACTCCGAAATGGACTGAGATCAACAGTCCAGATCAAACCTTGATTTGACGGCTCAGATTACTTCGCGATTTCGCACATCGTGATTTCAGGATTCTTGTGATTGAAATTACTTGTCATCTCCAACTCTCGATCCATGAAACTCTGAAATGGAGTTGTATCAATGGTGTATATCACATCTTGATCTAACGACTGTGGTTAAGTCGCGATTTCGCATATCGCGATTTTGAGAGGTTAGGGAACCCTGTTCCTTTGACTCTCTAGTCAACGAAATGTTGATCTATGTCCACATGTTCTGCCTGAAGATGGACGGTCCTCCTTCTTTCAGGATTTTGTGAGCCCTCTACTCCTTGCACTTTAAAGAACATGCAGGTTCTCCTCAATCCAATGGTGGTCAGACCCTGCGCTCGGATCTAATTCCCGAGATCTATCCTCCATATCTACGTGCTCCTCTTGTCTACAATAAGATCTAACGGTCATCGGGAATTTGGGATGGGGTCCAACGATCACCGACACTTCTCCTCCAAGCTTATTCATCCTCCTTACTTGGAAGAATTTCTAAGTTTCAAAGGCCTTGACCTTTGATCCGCCTATGATCGTAAGTACGCTATCTCCCTTGAGCTTTAGCCATGAGTTAACCTCATCCCTGGTACACACCTATGCATTGCATTCGACTCTGCGCTAATTCCTCTTGAGCTTACTTTGTTCCTATTTTTCCATCGATGCACACTCTGATCTTGCCATCAATGACAAGCGCATACTGCCTATAAAGCATGCCAACCATCCTCTGTGCTATCTCTTCTAATCTTATCGAGCTTGCTCTACAACATCTTCCCAAACTACTTCTGATGCCCGTCTATTACATTCTTCCTATACTCATGCCATATTCACTATTGTACTTTCCATCAATGACAAGCATACACTACCTGTTAAACAATTGCCAACAATCTCCCCCTTTGGCATTGATGGCAACTAAGGCACCTGAATTCTTTTCTCCCCCTTTGACATCAATGTCAAAGAAGAGACATGATCCACCTGAGCTATTGCCGTAAATTTAGGAGGCATTATATATTCAAACAATAAAAAACTCCCCCTAACAAGATGGACTCTTTTAGGTGTGAAACGAAATGACACCCAGCTTCTGTCTGAGGTATTCAAACGGTGTCTTGGCTAGGGGCTTAGTAAATATGTCTGCAATTTGTTTTATAGTGGGAATGTAATGGACCTGAACAATCGGATTGGTGACCTTCTCTCTCAAAAAATGATATTTTATGGGAATATGTTTTGTCTTGGAGTGGAAGACAGGACTTTTAGACACAGTGATGGCACTAGTGTTATCACAATGATTTGGGATTGGTGCAGTGTATTTTACCTCTAAGTCTGCAAGTGTCTGAATCATCCATAATACCTAAGTTCAACAGGTAGCAGAAACAATGTACTCTGCCTCTCTGGTTGATAAAGAAATGGAACCTTGTTTTTTACTAAGTCAGGCTACTAAGGAGTCACCCAAGAAGAATGCTCCTCCACTGGTGTTTTTTCTCTCATCAACATAGTTTTCCCAATCTGCATCTAAATAAGCAGTCAACTGAAGACTTTGATTTCTAGGATACCACAAACCATAAGTCATTGTCTCTTTTAAATACCTGAATATCCTTTTGACAGCTTGCAAATCAATCTGTTTAGGTGCAGCCTGATATCTTCCTACCATTCCTACAACATGCATTATGTTTGGGCGAGATGTTGTGATGTACAACAGGATTCCTATCATTGATTGATATGAGCTTTGATCAACATCAGGTGAATCATCATCCTTGCTTAGTTTACATCTAGTTACCATAGGTGTACCCACAGGTTTAGAATATTCCATTTGAAACCTTTTCAGCATTTCTCTTAGATATTTTTCTTGAGAAATGAACATCCCTTCGGGCCTCTGAGTCATTTGCAGACCAAGGAAAAATGACAGTTCTCCTATAATAGACATTTCAAATTCAAACTCCATGGCAGAAGAAAACCATTGTACCAGTGAATCCTTATTACATCCAAAGATGATGTCATCTACATAGACTAGTACGATGAGAAAATTATTATCCTTTGTCTTAATATACAGATTGTTGTCAGTTGTTCCTCTCTTGAACCCTTTGTCTTTGAGATATGTATCCAGTCTATGATACCAGGCTCAAGGGGCTTTTTTTAAACCATATAAAGATTTCTTCAACTTGCATACTAAGTCAGGGTTATCAGACAATTTGAAACCCTCTGGTTGTTCCATATAGACTTCTTCACTTAAATATCCATTGAGAAAGGCTGACTTGACATCCATTTGGTAGACTTTAAACCTTTTATGACAAGCATAGGAAAGAAACATTCTGATAGCTTCTAATCTTGCTACAGGCACAAATGTTTCATCAAAATCCAATCCTTCTATCTAAGCATAGACTTTATAGACTAACCTCACTTTGTTCCTGATAACTTGTCCTTGCTCATTCAACTTATTCTTAAATATCCATTTGGAGCCAATGATGTTTTTACATTCGGGTCTTTAAACCATCTCCCATGTATTTTTTTTCTCAATCTGATCAAGTTCTTCATTCATTTCTTTAACCCAGTGATCATCTTTGTTGGCTTCATTAAAATTCTTGGGTTCCAGCATGGATATGAGAGCTATATGAGATTTTTCGGTGGTTTTGATTAGCTTTCTCCTGGTTTGTACACCTTTGTCTTTTTCCCCAATTATCTGACTTGCAGGATGATTCTTTTGAATGGTTCTGGAGGAGGAATTTGTAGTTGACTGCTGATTTGAGTCTGTCTGAGTGTCTGAGTCTTCATTTGATTCAGACTCTTCATTTTCTGATTCTTGGACCTGTTCATCTGCAACTTTAGTTGTGTCTTATGTAGAAGACTCATTACTGTATACCTCTCTTTCTGGGATTCCTTCATCAATTTTTACATCAATACAGTCAACCATTTTATGCAACCTCTTATTATAGAATCTATATCCTTTACTGTTTGTAGCATACCCTAAGAAGATACCTTCATCAACCCTATCATCATATTTGTTGAGGTTTTCATCATTATTCTTTATGTAGCATTTACTCCCAAAGACTCTGAAGTGTTTGATTGAGGTAGGTCTTCCAAACCATAATTCATAAGGGGTCTTGTTACTTTGTGGTATGAGGTGGGCTTTGTTGAGCACATGGATTGCTATGTGTATGGCTTCCACCCAGTAGGTTTGACCAATGTTCTTCTCATTCATCATTGACCTGGCCATTTTCTGCACTGTTCTGTTTTGCCTCTCAACAACTCCATTTTGTTGTGGAGTTCTTGGGATTGTGTATTCTCTCTTGATC
>ML783339.1:158675-197761 GCA_009831015.1 Picea engelmannii | reverse complement strand
GTTTATCTTTAACTATTCTCATTTCATATGCAGTCAGTGTTCCTAGAAGTTGATCAAACTGCAAGGTTTTTAGATCATTAAGTTCTTCTATAGCAGAGACCTTCGGGTTGAATCTATCTGGGAGAGATCTCAAGATTTTTTGAACTAAAGAAGGTTCCCCAATTGTTTCACCAAGTGCCTTCATTGCATTTACCATTTCTTCTATTCTCAGAAAGTATTTTCCAATAGTTTAATCTTCCTTCATCTTCAGCTATTCAAAATGTATTCTATAGGTTTGAAGCTCTGCAACCTTTACCTTCTCATTACCCTCATAACTGCTAATGAGTTTGTCCCACATTTCTTTGGTAGTTTCTAGGTGCATAACTTTTATGAATTCTTCTTCTGCAAGCCCACTCAAGATAGCATTTATAGCCTTAGCGTTGAAGCTAAATCCCAATTTGTCATCCTTATTAGCTAGCACAACTGGCTTTACATACCCAGTATCTACCAAATCCCAGACATCTGCACCTAAAGCCATTATGTAGGTTCTCATTCTAACTTTCCAGAAGGCAACGTTTGTTCCATTGAACAGAGGGGCCTTATTGGTTGAATTCCTTCATGGCTTAACATGTTTAAGATCTAGGATATACCCTTAGATAAAAGGGGCCAACTCTGATACCAATTGTTGAACAATTGAGAGGGGGGGTGAATTAGTTGTTATCATGCTTAAACAATTATGCTTCTTTTGAAATCTTTACAAGGCACTCAATGATGATCAAAATAATGCAGAGAAATAAACAAAGGCACATTCAACATCAGTCACATATATGATAAAGACAGAGACAGATAATTCCCGAGGAAACCCATACTGGGTAAAAACCTCTTTTTATTTATATGATAAGTATTATCTACATTCTTTATATTATCATACATATGAGCATAAACTCATTGTGAGGTGACAACCTATGGTTATGCAAGATGCAACTTGCTGAGAGCTCTGATTCTCTGTTTTCTCTAGAACCCACTAGAAGGAAGCACCAACTCCATGGTTTCTTTAGCACCAACTAGAAGGAAGCACCAACTCCCTGTGTTCAAGCACCCACTTGAACCTTTGAGAACACCAGTCCTCCCTAGCTCCTCCCAACCACCCTGAATAATAAATTATTTGTTACTAAAACTTATTACAGCGATATAAAATTATTCAATGGCTTACCAGCCCTGTTGTTGTTCTGTTACGCTGCTCTGCCCTGTCTGCATTAGTGTATTCTACACGCCCCTTTCACTTTCTGTTCTTCTTCCTTTTATACTCTATACACCATTTCCCTTTAATGCAACCTTCCTCTAGCATGCATCTCTACTCCTGCGCTCTGCCTCCTTACTCACACTTGAATCCTCCCCATGAAAACAATTCCCATCTCTTCTTTGTTCATCATTCTTGTAGTACCTATGCTCCTTGTGCATGCAATATTTTCCATGACACTGCATGCTCAGCCCGCGCCCAATCTTTTTCACATATCGAGTGATTTTCCTGATCATCACAACTCTTCAGCTTCTCTGGTGGTTCCCACCACGCATTCAACAACACTAAATGTTTTGCTAAGAATCCTCAGCCTCTCTAGTAGTTGAGACTCCTCATCTTCTCTAGCACATTCGAGCTTATGCCTTCTGTTTCAGTTACAGGCTTCAACGCTCATCCATTTGTCAATCCCCCTAACAATCATCCTGCTTTACTGGATGAAGCTTAGATACTCTTCATCTTCTCTGGAGATCACACAGGGGTCTCTTAGAATTCTCTAGCAGAGACCATCAATGATTTCTAGTAGTTATACTGTGACGTGCTACAGTAGCCCTCCGATCTTGTTCAAATTCACCTACACCGTTGGATTGATTCCATGGGATTTTGCATTCATTTCTGCATTTCGGCATTCGACAATTCGACATTCGTGTGACCATGCATCTCGACATTCCCAGTTGCGATCCCTGAAACGGAGCTTGGTTGCTCTAGCTCTCGCTGATGTGACCAAGGGCAGTGACCACACCCTCATGCGTAAGGTGATTTCGCGATTTCACATTTCATGAGTCTGGAGATGAGGCAGACCAAGTCGCAATCCCTGATACCCCGAAATGGCATGGGATCAACAATCCCGATCAACACTTGATCTGACGGCTCAGATCATTTTGCGATTTCGCATATCGCGATTTCGACATTCCTGTGGTGAATGTTCTTGTTGCTTCCAACTCCCAATCCATGAAACTCCGAAAGGGATTTGGATTAATGGTCGACATAACCCCCAGAGATGGACGGTTGACGGGATTTCAACGTTTCACAATTCAACATTTCCGGACTCCTGATGCTGAGAGTTTCTTGACATCTCTATCTCCTGATTTTCGAAACTCTGAAGTGGTGTAAACCTGTTGGCGTCACACGTGTCGAATACCTGCCACGTCTCACCCTGATTCATGACTTACATGTGCTTGAAATGTTGAATCAGTCTGAAACTTGTCATTACCTGGTTGTGCCATGTGTTCCTAGATGATGTGGTTTGCTGACATGAGTCGAATCGATGATCCAGATCACATCTTGATTTGACGGATGCGATTAAATCACAATATCGCATATCGTGATTTCAGGATTCCTATGGTTATTATTCTTTGACATATTCAAATCTTGATCCGCGAAACTCTGAAATGGACTAGGATCAAAGGTCCAGATCAAACCTTGATCTGATGGCTCAGATTATGTCGCAATTTTGCATATTGCGATTTCAGGATTATTGTGATTGAAATTACTTGTCATCTCCAACTCTCGATCCGCAAAACTCTGAAATGGAGTTGGATCAACGGTGCAGATCACATCTTGATTTGACAACTATGGTTAAGTCACAATTTCTCATATCACAATTTCGATAGGTTAGGGAACCCCGTTCCTTTGACTCTCTAGTCAGCAAAATGTTGATTTGTGTCCACGTGTCCTGCCTGAAGATGGACGGTCCTCCTTCTTTCGGGATTTTTTGATTCCTCTACTCCTTGCACTTTAAAGAACATGCAGGTTCTCCTCGATCCAACGGTGGTCGTACCCTGCGCTCAGATCTAATGCCCGATATCTATCCTCCATATCTGCGTGCTCCTCCTGTAAACAATGAGATCTGACAGTCATCAGGAATTATGGATGGGGTCCAACGATCATCGACGCTTCTCCTCCAAGCTTATGCATCCTCCTTACTTGGAAGAATTTCTAAGTGTTAAAGGCCTCGGCCTTTGATCCGCCTATGATCCTAAGTATGCTATCTCCCTTGAGCTTTAGCCATGAGTCAACCTCATCCCTGGTACACACCTACACACTGCATTTGACTCTGCGCTAATTCCTCCTGAGCTTACCTTGTTCTTGTTTTTCCATCGATGCACACTCTGATCCTCCCATCAATGACAAGCACATACTGCCTATAAAGCATGCCAACCATCCTCTGCACTATCTCTTCTAATATTATCGAGCTTGCTCTACAGCGTCTTCCCAAACTACTTATGATGCCCATCAGTTACATTCTTCCTATACTCATGCCATCTTCACTGTTGTACTTTCCATAAATGACAAGCATACGCTACCTGTTAAACATTTTCCAACATGTGGTTTTCCCTGGACGAGTACATAATCTTCCCTGGCATCTAGAGAAGCTGCTTCCTAAGTACGACCCTGAAATCTCAGGTTTTTCTGAAGATCATATCGAGAAGTTCATACTCACAATTAGACTTATGAATTTTTAGCATGAAGACGTAGTCTGCAGAATTTTCCCCTACATGTTTGAAAATTCAGCTTCCATGTGGTATTTTAATTTGCCAGTAGGATCAATAACCAGCTAGACTAAGTTCTAGAAAGACTTTCTAGATAAATATGTAGAAGAAACTACTACGGGATCCCTGATGGCTGAGTTGTTTGCAACCACCATGAGTCCAAAATAAAGGGTCAAAGATTTCAACCAGAGGTTCACAACTATCTTAAACAAATTCTAGCCCGGGAAAAAACCAACTCAAGAGTTGCAAATCAAGGTTTATTCCAACGCACTCCTAGCTTCTATTTCTATGTTTGTAAAAAGAGTCTCTAGGTAGACCCTGGCGGAAAATTTTGAAGAGGCCAAAATGATAGAATTTCATATGAAAGGATGTAAAGAAGGCCATGTCTCTCTGGTAAAGAAAGAAACCCAACTCCCTCCCAGGAGGGGACTCCTTTTGACTAGACCACTGGGAAAACCGATTGAACAAACTCCCGATAAGGGTAATGGAGATATAGAGGATATACAACGCATGGTTAAAAAATTATCAAATGAAATCATAGACATGAAGAGAAATGCACAAGAGGGAAATCAAGGCCAAAGGCCCTATAATCCTTTCTTTAAAAGAAACCCGCCTTTCAAAGAAATTGAACCTCCCCCAACCAACTTAAATATTGATCTAGGTAATTTCGCATCTAATTCTTTTTGTACTTATCATCAAGAAAACCACTACGAGAGAGAATTCCCTCAATGGGTACATGAAATGAATTTAATGGCCAACCAATTTCTAAACGAACTCTCCCTGACTGAACAACCAACCAGTTCAACCATGAAGATCGCTAACCAGGGTGAAGTTGACCCACCACGAGACATGACCATGCTGATATGGGACCTCGACTTGATCATGCCTTCCGATAATCTTTTTGATTCTTGGGAATAACCCATGGAAGTTTCGGCTATACATACATGCAGTAAGGGCCTGCCTAGCTCGAAAGATACTGACGCTACCTGAGCCTCGCAAAATAAGTTAAATCCTGACCACCTAAAAACATCTTTCGATCTTGGTAAAAATCCTATAAGCATTCATACCCAAGAGTCTCCCAAACTAGATTACAACGTGGTCGAAGATTTGAAGAAGATAAAGGCCAATATTTCAGTTATGGATATATGCAAGATCCCTCCGCAAAAGGGCTTCCTATTATGAGCCTTGAACTCTGTGAAAAAACCGAAGATGGGAAATTGCCCAGAAATAATTTTGACTCACACAAATCTAGTGGGAAAACCAACTTTGAATACCTATTCAGGAGATAGAAAGGAGAAGCCTTTCACCCCCCCGTTCCTCTTAACATTTGAAATCTTCAATAGAAACCTTCACAACTATCTGGTAGATTTTGGAGCATCCTCCAATGTCATTCCCTTGTTTGTTTCCAAGAAATTGAATGTTGTTTTGCTCAAGAGTGATAAACATGTCATACAACTGGGAAGGACCCAGGTCAAGGTCATAGGACAACTCAAAGACATGATGATCATAATATCAACGCACCCCACATTCGTGCAAGTGATCGACATTATTTTAGTAGATATCCTAGAGGCATATGGGCTATTACTGAGTCGAGAGTGGTATGAAAAGATAAGCAGATACTTCAGTATAGATTGGGAACACCTTTGTCTACCACTGAAGGGATACAAGAACATGATCAGAATCAACAGGGAGAGACATCTGAAACATACGGTCACTGATTGAGAAACCCCTAATAATTCCTCATCCACAAATTTTCCCATATTGGGTAATTATTTCTGCGAATCCTACTTCGGAGAATTCACTCCCCTCTCATACAATGTTCCTCTAACCCAAAAATCTGAATTGATTTTCCAAGAGAAATCGTCGATACCCTCTTCTGCCAAAACCCAGCACTAGAGTTTGCGAAACAAGAGGTCTGGAAGAAAGGAACTAATGAGGGAGACAAGATTAGCGATTCTCGTCTGCAAATTTGGACCATTTATTTTGATGGGTCTAAATATAAATAAGGGTCTCGAGCAAGGTGCATCCTCATCGATTCTATGGGTAAACACCATTTCTTGTCATGTAGGCTATAATTTGAATGTATCAACAACACCGCCGAATATGAAGCTCTAACACAGGGATTAAAGAAAGACATTATCAAAGAATTAATAGTTTTCAAGGACTCTGAAATTATTGTCAGACAAGTAAGAAATACTATACATTGCAATTCTCCTCATCTGAAGAACTATCAATAGGAGGTGCATAGGTTAATAGAACACTTTGAGGCTTTTAACATCACTGCGATCCCCAGAACAAAGAATATTATTTTTGACTCCTTGTCTACAACCGCTTCAAGGATGTCTCCTTTAGAATATTATGAAGACTCTCGATTCACTATGGAACTTCTCTACAAACCGTCAGTACCTAATAACATTTCCAATTGGACAGTATTCGAAGGAGATGAAAAAACCGTAAACTTCTTGACTAACCAAGACAATTTCAAGGACCTCACCATTGATGATAAAAAGTTTCAAGATAACTTCAAAGAAACCGATCCTTGGATGGAATGACCTATGGATAAATCAAAGGGTCACACGATCCCGAAATGGATAGCTAATCTAGAAAATATTTTTGATCTCAAGAAGCGATTTAATGGAACCAAAAACGCAAAGACCGGTAGCTCTTGTCCCCTGCATGAAACTATAAATCTTGGGACCCCAAAGAGTCCAAAGAATGTGAATCTGGGCAAGACTATATCTAAGGAAGAGAGGAAATCTTACCTTAAATTATTCAAACAATACTAGGATGTCTTAACATGGTCCTACAGGGATTTGAAGACATATGATACCTACATCATTCAACACGCCATCCCTTTGAAGCCAGAAGTGAAGCCTTTCCAATAGAAGCTCCAAAAGTATCACCCATCCCTGGAACCTCTCATGTATCAGGAATTAAAGAAGCTTTTAGATGCCAAGATCATTTTTTAGGTTAGGCATTCCACTTGGGTAGCTAACCTTGTCCCCGTAAGGAAGAAATCAGGAGATATCCGCCTTTGCATAGACTTTAGGAACCTCAATGGAGCTTCAGAAAAAGACAATTACCCGGTCTCACCGATGGAGCAACTCCTACAAACTATGTTTGGCTCAGATATATTCTCTCTACTAGATGATTTCTCAAGTTATAACCAAGTCCTTGTTTCAGAGGAAGATTGTTTAAAAACCACTTTCCAAACCAAATGGGGAACCTTTGCTTGCAAGCGCATGCCTTTCGGGTTAATTAATGTAGGAGAAAACTTCCAAAGATCCATGGACGTAGATTTCCAGAGACTAATCAATAAATGCGTGGTTGTATATTTAGATGACGTAAAAATGCATTCAAAGAATAGGGAGGAGCACATCCAACACTTAACTTAGATTTTTGAGAGGTGTAGGAAATATGGTATATCCTTAAACCCTAAGAAAACTATCTTCGGTGTCGAGGAAGGTAAGTTGTTAGGTCACATTATATATCAAGTAGGGATTCACATAAACCTAGAAAGGGTTAAAACCATAGCTCAACTTCCCTTACCCCATAACAAGAAAGCTATGTAGTCCTTTTTCGAGCAAATCAATTTTGTGAGAATGTTTACTCCCGACTTCATAGAAATCATCAAACCCTTACAAAAGAATACTCACAAATATGTCGAATTCAAGTGGGATGATGAGTGGAAGGACTCCTTCAACAATATCAAGGCCGCCATTTCCCGAGCCCTGGTGTTGTGGATCCCCAATTTCAATAGATATTTTTTCCTTTATACTTTCGCCTCCGATCAATCACTAGCTGCAGTGTTGACTCAGAAGGATGATGACAACAATGAAGCCCTGATATCGTTTATGAGTACTAATTATCAAGGAGTTGAGCTTAATTATCCTACTGTAGACAAATAACCCTACACGGTTAATAAGGCAGAAAAACACTTCTGGTCTTACATCCTTAATAATCACAATAAAGTAATTGTGCCACACCCTGCAGTCTAATCCTTGTTTACGCAACAAGAAATGGGGGAAATAAGAGGGAATTGGATGGCGATAGTCTAGTAATTTGATCTGGATATAAAACCGAAAAAACTAGTAAAGGGGAAAGGGTTGTGCAAGCTTGTAGTCAAAGCCTAAGATCATGTGAATGAAGATCTCAGATGGGAGAATGAGATATAACTATGGTGTGGTGAAGTAGCATACCTCTTCCTAGGACAAGACTCTTAATACAAAGATTTAACTTATCTTCTACATCACGGGACTTTCCCTGAAAACCTCAATCCTAGAGAAAGGAGAGCCTTGAGATTAAAATATGCACAATATCATCTTATAAATTTGGTGCTCTTCCGGATCAATTATGATGGGGTACTATTAAGATGTCTCAAACGAGGAGATGTAGACAAAGTCCTGAATGGACTCCATGATGGCCCCGCCGGGGGACATTTTGCAGGAAACACTACCGCTCATAAGATTCTAAGAGTCCGTTATTATTGGCCCACCTTGTTCAAAGAAGCTCATACTTACTCTAGAAAGTGTAAGACTTGTCAAATAAGCACTGGAAAGTAGAAAAGAGTGGTAGTCCCACTCCAACCTGTTACTGTCTCTTAGCCTTTCGAGCAGTGGGGGTTGGATATCATAGGAGAGATCACACCTAGCTCCTTGAAAATGCACAAGTACATTCTTACTGCCACCAACTATTTCATAAAATGGGCAGAGGCCATTCCTATGACTCATGTAAATACGAAGGTGGTGATCCAATTCATAGAAAAATAGTTGATCACGAGGTTCGATGTCCCTTCTGTTCTGGTCTTTGATAATGCGTCTTACTTTTCTTCAACCCTATTGACAGAGTTTTCTCTGGATAAAGGAATCATAATCAAATACTCTGCAAATTACTATCCCCAGGGAAATGGTGTGGTTTAATCGACTAATAAAATCATGGTAAGGATATTAAAGAAGACAGTCACAGATAACCAAAGAAATTGGCATAATATACTCTATAATGCTCTATGGGCCGATAGGGTCACACCCAAGGAATCTAGAGGAAATTACCCATAATTTCTAGTCTATGGGAAAGAAGCCATCCTCCCAAATGGATTCTATCTTCCATCTCTTCAGTTGGCCCAAGATTCCAACAAAGAACCCTCATCGACCATGCAACAAAGGATTAATGCTCTACTCATGCTGGAAGAAGAAAGAGAAAAGGCTAACTCAAAATTCCTAGCTCACCAACAGATAGTGAAAATATGGTTCGATAAGCATAAATTTAAATAAAATAATTTTGAAGTAAGATACTTAGTCCTGAAGTCGGACAGAGAAAATGAACCTAAAGGGAAACATTATAAGTTCCAGAGTCTATGGCTTGGACCTTTCCAGGTAGCAGAGAAAATTAGGGCAGGCACTTATCAATTGCAAAGTCTGAGGGGAAAACCCAATGCCCTCCTAGTTAATGGCCAAGCCCTAAAAGAATACTCCAGTAACATAAAAATAATATATATATATATATATATATATATATATATATATAATAATAATAATAATAATAAATATATAAAATTTGTCTTGTGTACTTTACATTCTTTGTTGATTATCTTCATGATTTATTTTGTTGTTTCTTTTTAGATTTCTTTCCTTTGAAGGTATTTCTGGTAAAATGATGGTTGTCCTTAAGATCACGCAACATAGAAACCCTTGATCCTAACTCATTGCTCATTTTCAAACACTAGAATCATTGGAAAACTTATGGTTACTTTGAGGAACCCTCTATCCAATTGGAGAAAATGAACAACTTCGGAGAAATGTCAGAAATATCTACTTTTTGGTTTGGACAAACCTCAAGGGAAAGAAGGAAAGCCAAAAAAGGACTACTTAAACCTAGAATAAGGAGCTAGAGAAGCATCCACCTTAACTCTGTCACTTGGCAAATAAACATACATCCTTCTCTCCTACTCACTCAGTGCATCATGACCAAAATGAAATTGATACTCTCAAAAGAGTGAACAATAGGAGAGGGTATGTAGATATCTCCATTGGGGCTATGGATGCTCGCTGGCAGCGGATTAAGGTATGTGATGTCAGGGTGACTCCACCGGGGCTATGGACACTCGCTGACAGCAGAGTGACACCGAAGAAGGTGAGTAGAGGTAATTAAAGGCATAATGTCAGTGAATACTTTGCTAAACTTTGAAAAAAAAAATAATAAATGAGAATGAGTCAAGGTCAAAGGAAATGAAGGAGAAATAAGGTTAAAACCCCACAAGAAGACCAGAAAGCATCAACCGAAAGACATCAGACGAAAAGGTTAAGAGGTTTTGATTTAAGACCAGTTGAGATTCTCCATCAATTTCTGTATCAGTCGAACCTTGAAGGAGGAACAAATATTCTATGTTTGCCAAGTGAATTGCCATTTGTTGAGAACTCAACACACCCTAAAGGTCTATGTTCATTTTTTGATTTTTGGGTACCACTTGATCCTTTGCATTGTATGTTTTGTCTCCAGTATGAAACTGATACCTGCACTTATTTTTGTGTTTCATGTTTGAATTTTCTAAAGTTGCCTGAACATACAAAAACGAATCATCTTAAACATTAAAGGGTCCTTAACAAGCTATTTAAGGAATTGACACATTAAATCTTTTTGCAACGTGCCTAGGAATTTGGCATCGATAAATGTTAAAGGTGTTGAAAATCATTTAGGAAGTTTAAAACAGTCGAATGCTGATATTCATTGGCATCGATAGATGAAAGACTTTCTTTTTATGATTAAACTTCAATAGGAGTATCGCCAAAGACCGACCCATTAATCTTCGAAAGGAAAACGAAAATATAAGTGTCATGCAAAGAGAAGAGAAGTATTTTCGACTGCCGACACCTGACATGATTTCGGCATCAGGGAGTTACATAAAAAATACACATTAATTTTACATTTTAATGTACCCATCCCCGACCTCCACGCCGAAGAGATATGACGTGATGACACATTTCTATCCACGGATCTGTTAGGTACGATGCATTTAAAGTGTTAATTAAATTGTGAATTGTGCATTAGTTGCTAATACATTCGTGAATCAAACGATTATGTTTAAGCTTGCTAATACAATGCATATGTCGTCAACCAGTTAGGATTTAATTGCGGAGAACCGACGATAGTTTATTTTGAATTGCATTTATTACTTGTATTAACTGATTGATACGATGGGTAGAGTTTCTCCAGTTATATGTTGTTGAAGTCATTGTGTATGACCCTATTCTACATGACAAATATTTCAAAACAAGAAGAGGAGCAAGGCTAACAATCCGAAGAAGTCACCCAAAGTTCAGTGAGTCTTAGACAACTATATTGGCAAGCATTACATGTATGTATTTTCTTATGATGTTTTACACTTCATTTTTATGTTCACAACCCAACCTTTCTCTGTACATAGGCCTAAAGGCTGATTTGATTATAGGAATTATGCCTCCAAAGAAACCTTCCACCAGGAAATCCCCAAGAGTGCCAAAGCCTCAAGAACTAGAAGAAGAAGAGGGCTCCTCCCCAACAGTTGCAAGACAATTAGAATTTTTCCCAAAATCGGTGCCTGTCATTAAGACATCTTCCAAGAATGCCTTCATCCAACCTCCGACCTTTAGAGACACAGAGGCAAACGTTCAAGACAAAACATCTTTCCCTCGCTAGGAATAATTATTTAAGAAAATCAAGAAAGAAGAACCCCTCGAGTATACCCCACACAATGATCCCGATACAAGGAATCTCAATGATGATGTCCTCCCAAACATCTGTAGGGATTATCTACACATGGTGGCAAGCCGAACTTTGGTGTTTCCTTGTATCAAGCTCCTAAAGTGGCTCATTGACCACACTGACGTGCATAAATGTTTAATCAATGATGATAATGGTGGTTGCGTTGGGGTTTTGTTGCCATCATAGGTTCAGAGTTACTACAAGCTTAGGGAATCAGAAGAAAAGATGAGCACTAATTTCATTTTGATTTTTTATGGATCACACAATACCGGAAAAATCATGGTGTCATGGTGGAGGGAAGACAAAAAATTCCGGAACCGTACTATCGGATGGTATCCAACGACCAATCTAAGGAACCATACATGTACCTCATGGATCCTTTTTGCAGGTTGCATGGGGAGAAATATTATTCTCAGTTTTTGGAGGCTTGGATGGCCCTAGCTTATACGGTGTCCATTTCAGGAATGGGTTTCAATTGGGGTGCCATCATCTCCAAATAGCTAAGCACCTACATAAGACAAGCCCAGAAACTGAAAGAAGGAGAAAACCCCTCCTTCTACATGGCCTCATATCTATTAGAGTGCCCTAGGCTGAAAGTAGAAGCAAAAAAGGTTATATCAAAAGTGGGTCACTAGTATCTAGATGAGTGTGAAACCCACATCAGGGTTTTTGGAGCCACAAGGGAACCATTTGTTACCCATATATGTTCCCGACTGACTAGTGTTAGGGCAAATTTTCTACCAGACCATCCTGGAAGGATACAATGCCACTTTAGTAAAGGACAAGAAATGAGACTTCATTCCATATGGGTTTCATATTGGTTTCTACATGGTCAAGGATAATGTCCATACTAAGTAATAAGGGATGAGTCAACTAGAATTTTGATTCCAAACCAGTCAATTTCGTAAACATGATCCCAAGGGCCCGGTCCTACAACATGCATCACAGGTATCATCATGTTGGCCTTATGCCCATGATCGGTTTGAAGATGAAATTTTCACCGAGAATGATCAATATTGGAATGAAGTGGCGACAAGGAGGGTTGATCCCCGAACAACCAGGTTCAAAGATATGAGTTGGGAAGAGTAAGCGACTTATTTAGAGCAGACAACTCAAGAAATTATTAGGGCCCGGTAAGGAACTATAGCATCTGAATTGGGTGAAGAAATAGGTGATCCCCAAGAAGACATCGAAGTAACGAGATTTTATCAAGAATACTAAGTACAAACTAGGGATTTCCTCAGAATTCAAGCTACATAAAGGATGGGTGAACTTATGTACCATCAAATCTAGTTGTTAATGAAACGGATGCAGGATGATCCATACCTTACCATAACACCCGCGCTTCCAACTAGTACCCAAGAATGAACCCCGATGGAGTCAAGCAGCCCTGAGTCCAGAGACCTTGGGAACACCGATGGATTAGGACACACTAGATCAACAACATCACCAATAAAGTCCTCTATGGAAAGGACAAATCAAATAGAGGCAGGTCAGGTGTCAATAGAAACATGCGAGCCTAGTCCCCTTAGAAAACTTATACATATATATAGCGACAATGAAATCCTGGAATCATATCGTGATTCCTCGGTGCGTGTCCAAGAGGAAAAGGGCTCTGAGAAACTTTCATCCCCTAGACCTGAAGTTCAAAGTAAGGAGATTTCACAAAAGGAAAAGGAAGTCGAAATCGGCCTCGATACAAAAGAATCTTATGAATAAAAAACCGAAGCAGATCCGAATGACGAGACCAAACCAGAGGAGACAAAGGAAGGAAACCCGCAAAAGGAGATCAACAATTATGTGGCTGAAGAGAAAGTAAGTAACTCACCTATACTCGACACTTCCATTCTTCCCAATACTCAAATCCCCAATGAACAACAAGTAGAAGTCAGACCCACTGGGAACACCGAGGAAGTTCGAGAGTCCAATATTGAACAAATATACACCACCGGTAGTTTGGGAAACAAACTAACGTGGGGCGATCAGTAGATACCAGAGCAAGTAGACGAGGTAGCAGATATTTATACAATCTCCTACGATCAAAAGAGAAAAGTCCATTGTTCAAAGGACTGCGAAGAATAGAAGAATCTCGTTAGATCACTCCATCTTAGTCACCACAGAGGAGAACTTGATCAACACAACATACACTTGGATGTCTGAACTAATCATCATAGGAAAGGCCCTCTCATATGCCACCTTGGATAGATCCAAGAGGGACAAGAAGGAACTAGCTGCCACCCTAAAGGAGCTCAAGCACATGTGCCATATTTTCAAATACTATAAAGGCACCACACAGACTGTTGTGTATCTGAGAAGTAAGTTCATAGGAGTTTACAATGAGTTCAAGAAGGAAGGATGATTGTTAACCGAGAACATAGATGAGTTTCAAGAGGAAACTCTCATGGCCCTCGCGACATGTAATTAGATGAAGCTATGATATGAAAGGGCGCAACAAGAGGTATAAACACTTGAGTACATTGAGGCAATCTAGCCAGGCCAAGAAAAGGAAAAACATGACATTTAGATGGTAGACAAATGTAGTCTTAATCGCATGAAGTGATCAGCTGAGTACTGGGATAAGATGTCTTAGGATCTGTATCGAGAGATCCAAGAACAATGTACCAGGTGCAAGAATCATTGGGATAAAATTAACAAAATACTGAAGGATTCCAGATTCCCTGAATTCGACACCCCTGATAATTTCACTGACTTGAGTGACGTGGTCAAGCTTCATGTCGAACAATATTCTCTATGGACCAAAGAGTCTGCTAAGATAGTTGATGCGAGGCCAGGGTAAGTGCAACACTTCGTTGAACATCTGATCAGAGCCCGAACCATGCTACAAAAGTTGAACTCTAGTTTAATAAAGTACCAAGAGAATGCAGTAGACATCAGGGGAATATATGCGGCCCCAATGGAACAACACAGATTTCCATGGGCTCAAACTTGTGAAAACCTCTCTTTCATCTAGACTAAATATGAGAAACGTCACCCTTTCCAAGAAGTATCTAAAGACAACTGTTAAAGAAACTGTCAGAAGATAATGCCATGTGGCAATTTTTGTTTCGTTTAAACTGCAATTAACCATTAGTTTCGGTTAGAGCTTGATATTATAAATAAATACATTGGCCAATGAGTAAATTTTGATGGTTGTTGTAAGAACTCTTTCTTTTTGGTTGTTAACTATTATTTTGAGACTGCTATGAATTGAGAAGTCCTTTTGGACCAAAGACAAGTTATTTTCATTAGATGCATGTGACTGGACTTGGAGAAGAACTACTTCCTATCCTGTTTCATGATAGATGCAGTAATGAATAAATGCAATTAATTTTGTTGTCAAGTTATCTGGTGTGATGTTTTAATGTTCTTTTCTTTGATCATGAAGATAAATCAGTGTGTTATTATGTAATGAATGGTTATGGCAGATGAATTATTTTTCTTGCCATTATCTTGTTGCATATGTGTTTTCTTTCTTATAGTTAGTTTCTCAGACAGTAATTGGATTCTCACATGGTTAATGTATTAGTACTAGGCTTGTGGTATAGAGTAATTTTTTGCATGTTGTGTTGGCATGTTTTTAGGCAGATGTGCTTGTCATTGATGATAAGATCAGAGTATATAGCGATGGAAAAACAAGGACAACGTAAGCTCAGAAGAGATAGTGCAGAGGTGCACGAAGAGTGCAGAAGTGTGCTTGTTTATTTGATGGCAAACATGCATGCAAGGAATATCAGTAGCACAGGGATAATTGCAAGGAAAGATCAGAAGCGTAAACTCCACTTCGAAGTTTTGGATACCGAGCATTGGAGGAGTCAAGGAAGAAAATCATGATAAGAATGTCAAAACGGTGAAATGCAAAATGTTGGAATACACTGATATGACTCCATTTCAAAATTTCAGATACCGGGAGATTGAGAAGTCAAGAGTTGAGACTCTTCAACACTGGAGTCCTAGAGTTGCGAAATCCAGAATCTCAAAATCTTGAAAGAGGCACATCAACAAGATTTTTACAGACCAGTAAATAACTCTATTTCAGAGTCCCAGATACCGGGAGTTGAAGTGTCAAAACACTTCACCACAGGAGTCCTGGTATCGCAAAATGTGAAACACCAAAATCCCGAAAGCAGGAGACAATTCTAGATATGGGGAGTTGAAGTGTCAAAATACTTCACCGCAGGAGTCCCAGAATCGTGAAATGTGAAACGCCAAAATACCAAAAGTAGGAGACAGTTTTGGATACCGGAGTTTTAGATACCGGGAGATGGAGGAGTTAAGTGTTGATACTCCTCATCACAGGAGTCCTAAAGTTGAAAAGTGTGAAAATCCGAAAAGTTGATCTGACTGTATTTTGGAGTTTCACAGACCAAGACTTGGAAGTGAAGAACAGTCACATCAAGAATGCCGAAATCACGATATGCGAAATCATGAAGTGATCTGGGTGGACAGATCTAGGAGGTGAATGTGGCAGACCATGTTAGAAAGGACAAGGGGGAGACAATGACATGTGGCAGGATCAAACGACGACAAGTGTAGTGTTAATTTGGCATTTCAGGCCACTAGAAATCACAATTTTGAGTGACACGTGGCAACCACTTGGGTCACGACATGTCATCAAGTGACGCAAGACTGACCTCACTCCAGGAGTTTTTTCTTATGGATTTTTAACTCCTTCAATCCCCCAAAGTCCCAAAGAATGAAGTCCCATGGAAGAGGATAGTCGTCCGATCACCACAGATCGAGGACTGTTGATTTGGAGATTGAAGTGCTTGTGTGATTGGAGAGGGGTCATATTCCGGTAGTCACATCGTCGAAGAACTGTAGAAGAGAAATCGAAGCGACAAGCTCCATTTTGAAGTTTCGGGGATCAGGACTTGGAGAATAATGAAATATTCACCACAGGGATCCCAAAATGCTGAAATATGAAATGGAAAAATGAACACAAGATTCAATGAAGTCAATTGAATGGTGCAGATGAATTTGGAAAAGATCAGAGGGCCACTGTTGCACCTCACAGTGTAACTGCTAGAAAAAAATGATGGTTTCTTCTAGATGATGAGCTTGTCTATGATAGAGAAGATGAAGAGTATCAACTGCGAGAGAAGCTGAGGAGTCTCGAGATAACACCCAATGATGATGGATGCGTGGGGAAACCGACAGAGAAGCTGAAGAGTTACCATGATGATCAGGCAGAGCCCTCTAAATGAGCAGGAGATGCAGAACAGAGTGAGAGAACATGCCACACAGTAGATGGGATAGTTGTGGAAGAGTAAAGTAGAGAAAACACCCTAATGTGAAGGAGATTGAAGGGTAGAGAATGCAAGAGAAAGAAGGAGATCGCATGCAGAAGGTGCACATAGAGTATAAGAATGTTGAACAAAGAAGAAAGGAGTGTGTCTGTTGATTTTTTTTGAGGTGTGAAGAAGGAGGCAGAGCAGAGTAGAAGAAATGCACAGAAGGAGAATGGTGCATTGAAGGGACATGGCATAGAGAGCATAAAACGAAAAAGAATAGAAAGCACAAGGAGTGTGTAGAAGACACTGATGCGGACAGAGCAACGCAGTGTAGCAGAACAGTGATGAGATCAGTAAGCCATTGAAGAACTTTATATTACTGTAATAATTATTAATAGAAAAGAATTAGATTTCAGGGTGGTAGGGAGGTGCTAGGGAGGATTGTTTTCCCCAGAGGTTCAAGTGGGTGCTTGAACACAAGGAGTTGTAGCTTCCATCTGGTTGCAGCTAGAGAAACCAGGGTGGCAGGGTGGTGCAAGGGAGAACTATTGTTCTTTGTTATACAGGTTGGTGCCTGTGTGACTGGAAGTTAGTGCTTCCATCTAGTTGGTGGTGGAACACTTAGGGAGTTGGTGCTTCCTTATAGTGGGTGCTAGAGAAACCAGGGAGTTGGCGCTTCCTTCTAGTTGGTGCTCTCAGCAAGTAGTAGCTTTCAAAACAGAGGTTGCAGCCTCATTATGAGTTGGTTCTCATATGTATGATAATGTAAAGACTGTAAAGATTACTTATCATATAAAGAAGAAGAGAGTTTTACCCTTTATGGGTTTCCTCAAGAAATATCTGTCTATGAGTACCTCATATGTGTGACTGATATTGAATGTGCTATTACTTATTTCCCTGCATTATTGTGATTATCATTGAGTACTTGGTAAAGATTTTAAAATAAGCATAATTGGTTAAGCACGGTAACAACTGATTCACCCCCCCCCCCCTCCCCTCTCTGTTGTCCAAAAATTGGTATCAGAGCCGACCCCTTTTATCTAAGGGTAGATCCTAGAGATTAAACATGTCAAGCCATGAAGGAAATTCAACCAATAGGGCCCCTCTATTCAATGGAACAAAATTTTCCTTCTGGAAAGTGAGAATGACAACCTACATAATGGATTTAGGAGAAGATGTCTGGAATGTGGTAGATACTGGTTATGTAAATCCAGGTGTACTAGCTAATAAAGATGACAAGATAGAATTTAGCTTTAATTCTAAGGCTATGAATGCTATCTTGAGTGTGCTTGCAGAAGCAGAATTTGTAAAAGTTATGCACCTAGGAACTGCCAAAGAAATGTGGGACAAACTCATTATCAATTATGAAGGTAATGAGAAGGTAAAGGACGCCAAGCTTCAAACCTATAGAATACAGTTTGAACAGCTGAAGATGAAGGAAGATGAAACTGTTGGAAAATACTTTTTGAGAGTAGAAGAAATGGCAAATGCAATGAAAGCACTTGGTGAAAAAATTGAGGAACCTTATTTAGTTCAAAAAATCTTGAGATCTCTCCTAGATAGGTTAAACCCGAAGGTCTCTGCTATAGAATAAATTAATGACATAAAAACCTTGAAGTTTGATCAACTTCTAGGAACATTGACTGCATATGAAATGAGAATAGTTAAAGATAAACCCACCTCCAGAGAAGCATCATTTAAATCAAACAAGAATGAGGATTCTGAGCCCAATGAAATTGAATAAATTTTTTTTAAGAGACTAAAGAAGGGATCAGGCAAATACAAAGGCAATTTTCCTTTCAAATGTTTCAACTGTGGTAGGATATGTCATTTTGCAAATAAATGTCCCCACAAAGGAAAGGATTAGACATGTGATGATGAGGAGAAGTACAAACACATAAATTTCATTAAAGAGAATAACTTTAAGAAGAAAAGTCTTTGCGTAAACAATGATGATGATCCTTTAGATGATCAAGACAATGACTCCTCTATTGAAGATAAACTAAATGACTTCATACTTATGGACAAAAAGGATTATGATAATAACAACACAAGAAGTGATGCTAATGAAGAAGAATTTATGGTTGACATGGAAGGAGAACTGATCAATGCACTGGAAGAGATTGACATACTAAGAATTAAGAACAGAAAGCAAAGACAATTGTTGATACAGTTCGAGAAAGACAGTAAAAAACATGATGAATACCTTGTCCTACTAAAAGTGGAATTAGAAGAGGCAAAGAAAATCGAAGACATAATGAAACGAAATTTATCAGAAAATAAGGCAAGATGTGATGCCTTAGAACAAGAAGTAGTAAAAAATACGGAAGAGATGGAGAAGTTTTGAGCCTTGTATAATCAGAATTTGTTAAGTATCAAAGGCTCAGAAGGATTAGCCACCATTCTGAATCAACAAAGGAATCCAAAGATGAAAACTGGTTTGGGTTATGAAGAGGGATCAAGTAGTCGTAAGCCAAGAAACGAAGAACCCATCAAGTTTGTCAAATCTACAACCAATGACAACAACAAACCAGCAGAGACAAAGGAAGACAATCAGCCACCTAGGACGAGTAAAGAAAAAGGTGTCAGGACTGAATCTATAAAACAAAGAAATAATGTGCTCCCTACTAAAAGACATTATCAGCATGGAAGAAATCAATTTTCTCAAAGAAGACAACCATTTTCCAGGTATAAAGAACTTTTCTATGGCTATTGTTTCTACTGTTCTAACTTTCGTCACAAAGCTGTAAATTGTTCCTTAAGACTTAGACGTGAGCAATTAAGATTTCAAAGGAATAAATACTTTCCACAACAAAGAATGATATATCCAAGTAACAAACCCTCACAGATTGCAAATTGCCAAATTAAGTCTAGGGATATGAAACTAAGGAGGTCAAGAAATAATCAACAGTCAATGAGTAGAGAATGCTTCAACAATAATTTTAACCTATTGAAGAATGAGAATGAATGCTACATCTGTCAGAACTATGGACATAAATTTGTTGACTGTTGATTAAGGAACTATGAACCAGATTTGAATTCCCCTGCTGAAAATGTCAAGGTTTGGAAGAAGAAATAAAGTGACAAGTGTGGATTAGTGTTGTCAGCCCAAAGAAAAACGAACCCTTGGTATATAGACAATGGATTCTCCAAACTTATGATGGGAGACAAAGGTAAGTTTCTATCTCTAAGTGAAAGCAAATCAGGAAACGTAACCTTTGGAAATGATGCTCCAGGTAAAATAAAGGGTAAAAGGATGGTGAGTTTAAATAATGGAAAAGGAAAAGCCCAAGATGTTCCACTTGTAGATGGGCTAAAACATAATATTCTCAGTGTAAGTCAAATGTGTGACAGAGGATTTGAAGTGGTGTTCACATCCAAGGAATGAAAGATAAAGTCTGTAAACTTAGGACAAGTGGTGGCCAAAGGCATAAGGACAAAAAATAATGTATATGTGCTGAAAGAAAATAGATAAGAATGTCATCTAAGAAAACATGATGAAAGCTAGTTATGGCATAGGAGACTTAAACATATAAACTTTGACCACTTAATGAAACTCAAAAATCTCGAGGCAGTAAAATATCTTCCGAGAATATCAAAGCCCCAAGATTCAATTTGTAAACCCTGCCAAGAAGGAAAGATAAACATGACACAGTTTAAGTCCAAGAGCTTTACTTCAACAGACAAACCACTCCAAATAGTTCATATGGATTTATGTGGACCATCAAGATAGGAAGGCTCAGGGAAAGAAAACTGCTTCATGTTGATTATTGATGATTACTCCAGACTTACTTGGGTTGCCTTTCTCAAGTAAAAAGCTGAAGCATTTGAGAAGTTTAAAATATTTAAGGCTTTAATTGAGACTTAAACAGGCAAGAGGTTAAGGGTAGTAAGATCAGACCAAGGAGGAGAGTTTATGTCAAGTGACTTCAAGGAATTATGTGATAAGCATGGGATCAAGAGAGATTACACAATCCCAAGAACTCCATAACAAAATGGAGTAGTTGAGAGGCAAAACAGAATAGTGCAGGAAATGGCTAGGTCAATGATGAATGAGAAGAACATTGGTTAAACCTACTGGGTAGAAGAAATACACATGGCAGTCCATGTTCTTAACAAATCCCACCTCAGACCACAAAGTGACAATACACCTTATGAACTGTGGTATGGGAGACCTACTTCAATTAAACACTTGAAAGTCTTTGGGAGTAAATGTTACATAAAGAATAATGATGAGAACCTTGGAAAATATTATGACAAGGATGATGAAGGTATCTTCTTAGGGTATGCTACAAACAACAAAGGATATAGATGCTATAATAAGAGGCTGCATAAAATGGTTGACTGTATTGACGAAAAAGTTGATGAGGGAATCCCAACAAGAGAGGTGTACAGTAATGAGTCTTCTACAGAAGACACAAATAAATCTAAAGATGAACACGTTCAGGAATCAGAAAATGAAGACTCTAAATCAGATGAAGACATAGATACTCAGACATACTCGAATTAGCAGACAACTTCAAATTCCTCCTCCAGAATCACTCAAAAGAATCATCCTACAAGTCAGATAATTGGTGAAAAAGACGAAGGTGTAAAAACCAGGAGAAAGCTAATAAAAAACACTGAACAATCACATATAGCTTCCATATCCATGCTGGAACCCAAGAATTTTAATGAAGCGAGGAAAGATGACCATTGGGTTAAAGCAATGAATGATGAACTTGATCAGATTGAGAAAAAAAATACGTGGGAGATGGTTCATAGACCTGAAGGTAAAAATGCCATTGGTTCCAAATTGATCTTTAATAATAAGTTGAATGAGCAGGGACAAGTTGTTAGGAACAAAGTAAGATTGGTCTGTAAAGGCTATGCTCAAATAGAAGGACTGGATTTTGATGAAACATTTGCGCTCGTGGCAAGGTTAGAAGCTATCAAAATATTTCTTGCCTATGCTTGTCATAAAAGGTTTAAAATCTATCAAATGGATGTCAAGTCATCTTTTCTAAATGGAGATTTAAATGAAGAAGTCTATATGGAACAACCAGAGGGTTTCGAACTGTCTGATAACCCTAACTTAGTATGAAAGCTAAAGAAAGATTTATATGGCTTAAAACAAGATCCTCGTGCCTGGTATCATAGACTGGATACGTATCTCAAAGACAAAGGGTTCAATAGAGGAACAATTGACAACAATCTATATATCAAAACAGAGGGTGATTATTTGCTCATTGTGTTGGTCTATGTATATGACATCATCTTCGGATGGAATAAGGATTCACTGGTAAAATGGTTTTCTTCTTCCATGGAGTCTGAGTTTGAAATGTCTATGATAGGTGAACTATCATTTTTTCTTGGTCTGCAAATTACTCAGAGGCCTGAAGGGATGTTCATTTCTCAATAAAAATATCTAAGAAAAATGTTGAAAAGGTTTCAAATGGAAGATTATAAACCTGTGGGCACACCTATGGTTACTGGATGCAAATTAAGAAAGGATGATGACTCACTTGATGTTGATCAAAGTTCATATAGGTCAATGATAGGAAACCTGTTGTACATCACAACATCTCACCCAGACATAATGCATGTTGTTGGAATGATAGGAAGATATCAGTATGCACCTAAACAGAGTCATTTTAAAGCTATCAAAAGAATATTCAGGTATTTGAAAGAAATAATGACTTATGGTCTGTGGTATCCTAGAAATAAGATTTCCAGTTAACTACCTATTCAGGTGCAGACTGGGCAAACTGTGTTGATGAGAGAAAAACCACCAATGGAGGAGCATTCTTCCTAGGTGACTCATTAGTAGCATGTCTTAGTAAAAATCAAGGTTCCATTTCCTTATCAACTACAGAAGCAAAGCACATTTCTATTGCTACCTATTTGTTGGCAGCCAATTCAATTTTTTTCAATTGCCCTTAAAAGTTGCCTACACCTATGTCTCTTGAACTTCAAATTTCTGTCGCATTTTGCAAACAGAAGACATTTTTTATTTCATATGACATTTGCAAATTGGTTTCGATTTATTTTTTCACGACTGAAAGCATGAAAACTCCTCCATTGTTATTTGGATTGTCATGATCTTCTCATTGATATTCTGATTGGTACTTACCTTTGGTTTATTTTTTGAACTATGTCCATTTGCCTATTATCACTCTGATTGCACAACTTAATTGATAAGGCATTGAGCATGTTGATTGATGAATTATACTTGATTATGTAGGGGTCATGGTGGATTAAAGGTTTTTATATATGATCCTTACTATTATAATCTCTTGACTTATCGATCTTATCTATTGTCACCATGTCTTAAAAACTTTTGATCAAAACATTGGATTATGCAAAAAGCGCATGGGTCACATATGAGTTTGATTGAATGGCAATGTTTGATTATACACATGGCACGTTGGTGAAACATTTGGATTTTACTTTGGTTTGATTATACACATGGTGCATTGATATGATATATGGTTATGGTTTTACATTGATTAATGGCACATTGATATGATTATCCATCGCTCGAAATTTTGGGTTGTCCGATTAGTATGGTTTAAATGATATGATGAGTGATTGAACAACACTGCACTGTGCCATTAATATGCTGCATGGTGGTGATAATCCCACCACCTTCACACGCATACATTAATTCGTTCCCCTTTGAGCGCTTGCAGCTGGTATCCATAACGATTTTTGCCCCTGTGTATTGTTGTGTTTAATCCAAACCCTACCATGCACCCGCACCATGGCTCCGGTCGTAAGGGCTGAACCCAATGGTATCCAGGAATTGTTGATGTTCGATGGTGCTTACAGTGACCTGGAGGAGTTCGGATGGCTCCCGTTCATACGAAAGTTTGATGGCTATAACCCTAGCATGGATCGACAATTTTCATTAACCTTTAATGGCTGTCGAGCCAAGGTTGGGGATGTGCAGTTAGAAATTGATGAGAAATTTCTCAGTTTGGCTACCGGTCTGCCTACTATCGGACATAAATGGTCAAAAAATTGCAAAGTGGAAGATGTCTCGTGGACATTACTCTTCCAGTCACGAAGGGTGAGTTCTTGTGACAAGGGTTTGCCCGCAAATATTCTTAAGCAACGCTGGCACGACTTGCTCATGGTTACCAAGAATTTCGTTACCTGCAAGGGCTGGTATGGTTTCGTGTTCTTGTATCACCTTCGGCTACTGATGGTTTTCATGGGTTATGAGCTTAATATGCCTTACTAATTGCATAGGAGTTTGTTTAAAATGTCTAAAAGGTACAAACGGAACCAGTCCGATAACGGTCTTTTTAATTTTGGGTTAATTAAAATGATTATTGTTTGTAAGTTGGGGTTACACCAAGACTGTTGGGAGGATTTTCTTAAACGCAATAATTTTGGTGACTCAAGCCCACCACAGGTTGAAAAACCTGTGGTGAGCGAGTGAAAATCAATACCCCCTGTGCCTTACTGTGCTCTATTTCCTAAACCCCTACCCGATTCTCCTATTGACCTACCCAATTCTGTTACCCGGTATACTGAAGCTGCTAAACTCGTGGCTAAAAGGCCTAAAGACAAACCCTTTGCCAATTCTAAAGGCAAGAAAAATGCTCAGTTAATCTCTCGCATGGCAAGAAACAAACCAAAATCACCTGTCAACCCTGGCCCTATTATGGTAAGTGAAGATTCTGGCTCAGAGGTTGAACGTTACCTGGCAAGTGAGTATCCCTACTCTGAAGGTCTGTGTGATAAACCCGCATATGATTTTGTGAAGAACTTATCACCTTGCTTGCGAAGTGATCCTAATTATCCAGGCATCAAAATGCCTTGTGAAACCCCAGGTGACTCGTCTAAACCCCCTCCTTCTCTAGTCGAACCAACTGCTCCACCATGTGATCAGTGTGGCTCATGGTTGGAAAGGTATTACCTCGACATTCCAATGCTGTAGTCTAGAATTCATGCTTTGGAGGATCAAGTTGCAAGGCTCATCAGTCAAAAGGCGAAGATGCCATCCACTGATAAGAAACAACGAACAACAGGTTCAATTTTGTTTAAGAACGTGGAGTCAGCTACAACAGTCGTCAATTCAAAATTGGCGTAGCTCAAACAACCTCACTGGTATGACTTTCACCTATTTATATGACATACTCATAAACTCTGTTTATATCGTGGATCTGCTCTGTCGCATAAGCATGCACTATTGTATATAATTTTGTGTTGATAAATCAATTTTTATTATCGTTTAAGTTTTGATTGAATTTGGTTTTGATTCGAGTGATCACGAGATAGATTTGATTTGTTTAATTTGGCTTCAATCGAATACTCTGTTGATAATCGAAGTTGTCAATATTTTCTAAACACAGGCTATTTTTGGTATTCCAATTTTGGACACAATCAATACTTCATTTCGGATTGGTTATATTCTATGCGATATAGGTAGCAATTATGGTTAATTGTTGTGATTGTATGTTTTCTGACCAATTCGAATACCATTCTGTTATTACATGACCGGATTGCGAATATATACGAATCGTAATTGTTACACCCAACCAAATTGATTCGAACTGTTTCGTTTGACCATGTCACTAGATTGCAACAAATGTATCGTTTGAATTCGATTTGAGGAATAAAATTAACTGTATCCAATCTCATGATTTGTTTCTATAATTAAACTCATCCATATTCGTTTTGATTATTTACTCAGTTTATATTATGGATTCTGTTACGCTCCTATCTATTGACTGTGTGGTGATCAATAACGAAATTCGTTGGGTCGATATTCATTGAGTATGATTTCATTTGAATATAATCTAAACAGTTACCTATCTTTGCACTTCATTGAATGATATCAATGCTATGACTATAATGAGTCAATGATGGTTACGATCATTATTTTGGTCATATCGATTAACTGTGTGACACTCAGCGAACAAAGTCTATGGAAAAGATTTGTGGATGTTGTTATGTATAATCGTAACAATTTGATATTTGATTAAAACACAATATGAATTTTATGCACAGCCGTAACCACCGATTATGATGGTGTTCGATTATAACTATATCGAATTTGATTACATCGAATCTTATACGATACGATCTACTTGTAATTTCATTTGGATATGAAACAATGTGGTTATTATTTGACCCGATTTTATGGCAACTAAAAACAAAGCATTCTTATCCTGTTTCGATTGCATCCTTTTCGATTTGGTTTGATTTGAATGATAAATTTGCTTGAACTATTAGTAATTCGATTTTAATCTTCATAAAAAGAAAATTAAATTGATTGTTTTAAAAGATTTCGTTTGATTTCTATCTGGTCCTATTTGCTATTTTAGACTAGCTACAGAATCAGATGATTCTATAGCTAAGTCTGTAGGATCAAATTTTTATTATTTTGTTACTGAAATATCTTTCTAATTGGATATTTGTGTTCTATTGCAGGTAAATTCGAATTGCAGTTGAGTTTAGAAGCAGTTAGGGGATATTTCAAAGATTTCACTTGCATTTTATTTGCTTAGTTTAGTTGATTTTGAGATATCTCCCAGATTATGTAAAACAATTTGATATTATCCACAAGGAAGTTTTACCTTGTGAAGAGACCTATATATACTTATGATTTTTGTAATAATCATCATCCTCATTCGTGGGAGAACAAGGATATGGAGTTCTAATACAGACTGAAGCAAAATTTGGTGTTTTGTCAGAGCTTTAGCTTCTCAATATATCAATATTTTGTTTTATGTTGTGTATATCAATTTGTTTATGGTTTATGACTACTTTAGCTATCTAAATCATGTGCAAATGATATAATTGTAATCACTGTTATCCATATCTTGTCTCTTCCAAATAGATAAAAAGACATAACAATTGTTAATTCAGTTTGTGAATGACAGGTTTATCTTCTTCATAGATTGAATTGTTAAATATAATTCTTTGCATAACAGGTTTCCCTTATTGCAGAGCTTTATAATCATAAGATTGTTATGATTTTCTTTTATGTCTTGTTTGTCCTGTAAAACACTTCAAGGAGAAGCACAACCAATCGTTTACGAGAAGCTTACGGACTAACCGGTGTGAGTTTCCCTCCTCTGACCAGCTTAGAAGTTATCATACATAGGGCAGACTTGGAGCGTTTCCAGGTCAATTAGTTTGTTGTTTACTGTTTTCATTAAGTAGTTTAATTCAGATGTAAGTTTAATTAGATTTATATTATATTTTTTAATTTCAGTAAATATATTAGATTGTTTAATTTCACTAATGTTAATTTCTTTTTCATAAAATATAAAAATCAAAAAGATTCATGACTGTCTTAGGGCAGAAAACACATGAGTTTTGCAGGTTTTAATTAAATCTGTAGGTTGTTTATAGTGTACATTTGTGAATAAGTAATATTACAGCTGGTAATTAAATAGTTGATTTGAGTTATTATAATAGTAATTAGTAGATTGTATATAAAAGTTAGAATAGTTATATTTAGTTTTAGTTTAATTTAGTAGTTTGTTTTAATTAGATTAGTGTATTAGTTAGTTTTAATTAGTTTAGTTTCTTTTATTTAGTTTTAGTTTGTTTTTTTATTTTGGTTAGATTACTTAGCTCAGATCATTTCTCTCTTTGGTTTTCTTAAAAGACCTTAGAGCGGCCAATGGAGCCGTTAAACTCGTCAGGGTGGTCCATTCCAAACGGCTTGGGTTATTTAGACAACCCCAGACCGGTTCCACTCTCCTAGTTGATGGACAATCAATTTCGCCCGTCAACAAATGGTGCTAGAAGGAGGGCTTGAACTTAATTAATGGCAAGAGGCGGTCGCAAGAATCCTCCCCCACCTAATCGCACACCTATAGTGACTAGAATCCGTTCACAAGATAATATCCCCCCTCAAACAACAACTACTTCAACTGAAGATCAGCAGATCACAGTTGAGCCAGCAACCCCTAATCCTACAGGTGGTGATCCCCAAGAGATCGTTCGTCAATCTCTTATCAGAACACATAGTGCCTTAGCTAGTCTTAGGCGACCAAACCGCCTGTGGGGTCAACCTTTAGACTTCTCTAACATCAGAGAACAGTCAGGTGACATAGACCTCACTGTGAATCCAACAGATCCAGACACAAATCTTGTTGTAGGAGGATCTGGGATACCTCCTTCACCACCTCCTTCATCTCCTTCATCTTCTGGGGGAGATTCCTCTTCTGATGAAGGCAACTCACCTTCTTGTCCTTCTACACCCAATTCCCCAATGGCAAGTCAGAAAAACCCTGCTAGACCCTGGTTGGACCAGGATGCTGTAGCTGTACCTGGAGTTCAACACCCTTTACCTAAACACCCAGAGAAATGGATTCCTAAGTTTGATCCTGATTCAAAACATATAACCGAAGATCATATCAAAAAATTTATGTTAGCCATCAGACTCCGTAATGTTGAACATGAAGATGTTGTCTGTAGGTTGTTCCCTTACACCTTTGAGGGTAATGCGTCCACTTGGTACTTTTCCCAACAGCCCCATACCATAGTGTCTTGGGAAAAGTTTGAGTCATGCTTTTTGGAAAAATTCGAAGATGGAAAACCTCCGGAAGTCTTAGTCATGGATCTTTCGAGATTAAAAATGAACCCAAAAGAAAAAGTTAAAGATTTTAATCAAAGATTTTTAACACTTAAAAATCGAATCCCTGCAGATTCTATGCCTGTTGAGAACCTTGTAATAGCTTACTATACTAAAGCTCTACATCAAAGTATAGCTATTTGGGTGAAAAGATCCAAAAAGGCCACGTTTTTAGAAGCCTTTGAAGAGGTTACTCAGATTGAAAAAGACATACTTAGTCTTAAATACTCTTCTATCAATGAAGCCGAGACTGTTTCTTCTTCCAAAAAGAAGATTGAAGTTCTCCCCAAACCTACAGAAAACAAAACACAACCCGAAAACTTTGATTTGGAAAACTTAACCAAAGTTGTACAAAAATTATCTAATCAAGTTATAGATTTAAAAAGGTCGACTGAAGAAGCCTCTTCGAGTAAAGGACCTTACAAACCTCTTTTCCAAAAGCCTTTCCCTACCAACCGACCTAATTCAAACCCCGAAGGCTTTAACCTAGAAAGTTTGCAATATGCTCTTCAAACAATTCTAGGATCTCAAGATGACTTGATGCCTCCTGAAATCCCTCAAGAGAAAGTCAAGCAGGAAACAACTCAAGAAGAAGAGTCTTCTCCAAACATCTTTGTTCACTTCTCAGATAGTATCTTCCAAGCTAATTTCGAGATTGTTCACCCTTACAACACTAGGAGAAAAACAACAAATAAACCTTCTACTGAGAACACTACAACTTCACCTCTAAAGCCATCTAAATCAGTAGAAATTAAACAAAGTAATGCTGGCCCTAAGATAGATTATGATGTTGTTGAAGATCTTAAAAAATTACGAGCTAACATTTCTATTTATGAGTTGTTGAAATTTCCATTTTTGTTACAAAAGATGTTGCAAAATATTTCAGACAATGGAAAGAATGGTAATTCAAATGGTAATAAGGTTGTGCAAAGAAAATCTCCACAGAAGACTTCCACAAAAATCAATCCTAATCCTCAAGATAAAGGAAGCCTTCCTGTAACTCCTGTAAATAATGTAAATAATGTAAATAGCGCAAGTAGTGTAGATAAAGTAGCACTAGAAACCGCGAGTAAGAAACCACAAGCTACAACTCTAAGTACTCACAAGAATGTACCTCCTTTTCTTTTAACTTTTGAAATATTCAACAGAAATGTGCATAATTGTATGGTTGACTCAGAAGCATCGTCAAATGTGATGCCTTGGTTAGTTTTTCAAAAAATTAACGCTGAAGTAGAACCATCTTTTTTGAAAATCATACAACTTGATCGAACATATGTTAAAGTCATAGGCGAACTGAAAAATGTATTGATTAGATTATCGTCTAACCCAAAGGTTCATCAGGTTATTGATATAATTGTGGTGGATATTCCATAAGTGTATGGTCTGTTTTTGAGCAGGGACTGGTCGGAGTAGCTACATGGTTACTTTGCAACGGACTGGTCTCACTTATAGCTTCCAGAAAATGGTAAGACCAACAAAATCAGGGTGAATCATGAGCACTACCTCAAGTTCACGGTAACAGACTTGAATGACCCAAATGAACCATATACACCTCCGGCTAATTCACCTGAAGTCGAAGGGATGGATACCTTCTTCAGAAATTTCATGGCTGAAGTTTCACCTATTAACAATCCGTGACAGCAGTCTGAGATCCTAACATGTACGCAACCAACAGCTTCTATGCAACAGTCTCACGAGCCTGATGGAAATCAAATTTGGTCTCTATACTTTGATGGTTCCAAGTCTAAAGAAGGAGTTGGTGTAGGCTGCATCATTATCGATTCGGCAGGTAACAAAACATTATTGGCTTGTAGGATAGAATTTGAATGTACTAACAATATTGAAGAATATGAGGCTTTACTGCAAGGTCTCAGAAAAGCCTTGGACATGCACATTCAAAATCTAGTTGTATTTGGCGACTCTGAGATAGTGGTCAGGCAGGTGAGAAATTCTATACATTGTCTTTCCCTGCATCTCAAATGTTATCAGTCTGAGGTATGGAGTTTAATGAACAATTTTTTTGCTTTTAATATAAATTCCATCCCTAGATTAAACAATGTTGAAGCATATCTACTCACTAATGTTGCCTCTAAACTTCTTCCTGCAGAAGGCTTATCCCCAAAAGAATTCTCCGTGAAGCTATTGTTTCGACCATCTGTTCCTGAAAATATCACAAACTAGAGAGTATTTGATGATGATCAACGGATCATAAACTTTCTGCACATGGAAGAAACCTTTCAGGGTGTTGTGATAGATGAACAAACACACAACGACAATTTGCACGACATTACGGTAATACCTAATCCAAAATCTCTTGAGGCTCTATCGGACATGGTAAATCTCATATCAAAATTTGTTGTTAGACTAGAAAATTTTTATGATTTTGAAGATAAATTTAAAAAGACGGTCAATTGCAAAACCAACAGCTCCTCATTGTCTTACAAAAAAGTCAATTTAGGGACTAGTGAAAATCCTTAGTGTATTAACTTAGGCTTGGGATGTTCTAGACAAGAAAAAGCTGCTTTTGTTAAATTATTCAAAGAGTTCAAGGATGTCTTTGCATGGACTTACGATGATCTTAAAACGTTTGATCCTAATATTATACAGCATGTCATCCCGATGAAGCCCCAAACCTTACCCTTCCAACAGAAACTGAGGAAAATGCATCCTAAACTAGAACCGACCGTACAAACAGAATTGAATAAAATCCTAAGTGCTAAAAATATTTTTCCTGTTAGACACACTCAATGGGTATCCAACCTCATCCAAGTGCGGAAGAAAAATGGGGAAATTCAACTTTGTGTCGATTTCCGAAACCTCAACAAAGCATCTGATAAATATAATTATCCTGTCCCTCCCATGGAATAGATCCTTCAACAAGTATCTGGTTTCGAGAGGCTATCCTTACTAGATGGTTTCTCTGGATACAACCAAGTCTTGATGTCTCCGCCAGACCAACTGAAAACTACCTTCCGTACCCCGTGGGGCACTTATGCTTATCGCAAAATTCCCTTTGGATTGATCAATGTCGGTGCTACCTTTCAGAGAGAAATGGACATTTCTTTTAGAGGCTTAATCAATCATTCCATAGTAGTCTACTTAGATGATGTGACCATTTATTCTAAAAACAAAGACGATCATCTAGCTCACTTACAAGCCGTTCTGCTATGATGTCGTAAATATGGCATCTCCTTGAACCCCAAGAAGTCCATCTTCGCAGTAGAACAGGGTAAAATACTAGGATTCATTGTGTCTAATGATGGAATGATTATTGACCCCGAGAGGACCCAAGTCATTGCTAAACTTCCCCCACCTAACTCCAAAAAATCCATGCAGTCTTTCCTAGGCCAGATTAATTTCATGAGAAGATTTGTCCCCAGTTTCTCTGAAATGGTTAGGCCTCTCCAGAACCTGATTAAGAAAGACACCCAATATCACTGGGGACCCACAAAAAACCAAGATTTCAATGCTATAAAGAAGGCCATAATAGACGCTCCGTCTCTCATGAGCCCTGATTTCTCTCAAGACTTCACACTATATACTTTTGCCTCTGATTGTTCCTATGCCGCAGTCCTAACTCAGAAGAATTCCGAGAACAACGAAGTACCTATCGCCTTTATGATCTCTGCTTTCAAAGGTACTGAACTTAACTACCCAGTAGTCAATCGGCAAGCCTACGTTGTCTTCAAGGCAGTTAAGCATTTCCGGTCATATCTTTTGAAGTCAAGGACGAAGGTCATTGTCCCTTACCCTGCCGTTAGGAGCTTGTTAGTGAAAAAGGAGTTAGGAGAGAAAAGAGCCAACTGGATCACCTTCTTGCAGGAGTATGACCTAGAAATCACCCCAGCACAGATCGTGAGAGGCCAAGGGTTGTGTAATTCGGTAGTTGATTCAGAAACCGAACAACAAGAAGATAGTGATACGTCAGACCTGGAACAATGCGATCAGAGTTTGATTTGTTGTGCACAAAACCTCGTAAGTCCTTGGTACAATGATATTAGACACTGTCTTCAACATGGATCAGAACCCTTTCACGTTGACCCTACCAAGAGAAGAGCATTGAGACTAAAGTCTGCCTCCTTTCATCTAGTTAATGGTATACTGTTTCGTCAGAATTTCGATGGCGTACTGATGCGTTGTCTTGAAAAGGACGAAGAAGAGAAAGTCTTGCTTGAATTGCATGTAGGAGAAGATGGTGGTCACTTCGGTGGTGACACCACTGCTGATAAGGTTTTAAGAGCCGGTTACTACTGGCCAACACTTTTTAGGGACACCCATGCCTTGTGTCGTAAATGTATTATCTGTCAGAAAGCATCAGGGCGATTGCAAAAACCAGCCTTCCCCTTGCAACCTGTTTCGATCGATTCTCCTTTCCAGCAATGGGGCCTTGATATCATTGGTCCTATTAACCCTCCATCCTCACAAAAACAGAAGTATATTGTGACAGCCACTGATTACTTTACTCGATGGTCTGAAGCCGCCGCGCTAAGAACTGTTAACACAAGTCAGGTGATCGCTTTTCTAAACTCGAATATCATCACTCATTTTGGTATCCCTGATTGTCTAGTTTTTGATAACGCTTCATACTTTTCTTCTCTTGAGATGAGTGAGTTCGCCTTAGAAAAGGGAATAAAGATAAAGTATTATGCTAGTTACTATCCCCAGGGCAATGGCTTAGCAGAATCAACAAACAAGAACTTGATCAAAATTATCAAGAGAACCGTGGCTGAAAATCACAATAAATGGCACAATGCATTGCTGAATGCACTGTAGGGTGATAGGGTAACACCCAAAGCCACTATAGGTAATTCCCCCTTTTTTCTTGTTTATGGCAGAGAAGCCATTCTACCACCTCACATTCTTCTTCCTTCGCTTCAATTGTCACAAAAAGTTCAAGAAGAATATTGCCCCCCTTTAGAAAGCCATATTAACGCTTTGATGAAGTTAGAAGAGGTAAGAACCCAAGATAAGTGTAAGTTAGATCAACATCAACAACTGATTAAAAGCTGGTTCGATTCTAATTCTACTTCTAATAGGAATTTTGAAGTAGGCGATCTCGTCTTAAAGTGGGAAAAACCACACGAAGGGAAGGGTGAACATACCAAATTTCAAAATTTGTGGCTTGGGCCATTTTTGATTGCTGAAAAGTTGGGTCCTAGTACCTTTCGATTGCAGAATCTTAAAGGGAAGCTTGAAACCTATCCGGTGAATGGCCAAGTCCTGAAAATATACTTCGCTTGATTACTACCCTTGTATATTATGTAAATATTTCCTTTTGTTTTTATTTTTGCCTTTGTTTTCATTTTTATTTTGATTTGGATTGATCGGTTTTTTATGTTTTTTGAAACATATGCATGCCTGTGCACTGAGCTATTCAGACAGAGACCATAGAAAATTTCTTCGCTGAAATAACTTCTGAAAGGTTGTATGAACATCAGTGATATATTGCTAAAAATGATATTTTTGTTGGAAAATTTTGTTGTTTGAAAGAAGTTTACTAATTTCAATCTCTGAGCAAAGTTTGTCATGATCATCTTTATCTTTTTACGCTGTCCTTTTTCCGTAAAGGAATGACTCAAAAAGGATGTCTCCTTATCATAGCAAGTTGTTTTAGAAATAAAACATTTCTGGTGCTGAATAAAGGACAGTGCCAAAAAAATTTGATGAGGTCTAAAAAATATGATAAAATATCAAGATTTTTCAGCGTCACCCCGCTCAACTATACACAAAAGAAAAACAAAATAAAAAGTTAATAAGAGCTGTGGGAAGTGTTTGTAAACCCGCCGGGATACTGAACAGGTCCGCTGGCAGTGGGTAAATGCAAGCATGGTGCCAAGACAACTTCGTCGGGGTACTGAACAAGCCCGTTGGCAGCGAAGCAATGTCAGGTACATGAAAATCTAATTTTTTTTTATAAGAAACCTCTTTTAAAAGTCCTTTATTCTGATCTAGAACTTCTTGACAGGATAGAGACGTCCGAGTGGGTTAAATGGAAACCCTGTCGAGGCTATGGATGCCTGCTGGCAGCAGTGGCCATGCCAACAGTATTGAAGATTTTATCATTAATGTCGTGGCTTACTGATCTTAAGACTGTTATTAGTTTGCATCTTTTAAAACATTGCTAGAAAAGATAGTAAATGATGATGTTTGTACGATTTTCTGGTTGTTTTTGAGTTGAATTTTTCTTTGTTGTCCTAATCTGAATTTGTTTCTTTCAACAGAGATAATTGCTTCACCCAGTGTGTCTCCACTGTTGGCATCCAATTCAATTTTTTTCAATTGCCCTTAAAATCTGCCTACACCTATGTCTCTTGAACTTCAAATTTTTGTCGCATTTTGCAAAGAGAAGACATTTTTTATTTCATACGACATTTGCAAATTGGTTTCAATTTATTTTTTCATGACTGAAAGCATGAAAACTCCTCCATCATTATTTGGACTGTCATGATCTGCTCATTGATATTCTGATTGGTACTTACCTTTGGCTTATTTTTTGAACTATGTCCATTTGCCTATTATCACTCTGATTGCTCAACTTAATTGATAAGGCATTGAGCATGTTGATTGATGAATTATACTTGATTATGTAGGGGTCATGGTGGATTAAAGGTTTTTATATATGATCCTTACTATTATAATCTCTTGACTTATCGATCATATCTATTGTCACCATGTCTTAAAAACTTTTGATCAAAACATTGGATTATGCAAAAAGCGCATGGGTCACATATGAGTTTGATTGAATGGCAATGTTTGATTATACACATGGTGTGTTGGTGAAACATTTGGATTTTACTTTGGTTTGATTATACACATGGCGCATTGATATGATATATGGTTATGGTTTTACATTGATTAATGGCACATTGATATGATTATCCATCGCTCGAAATTTTGGGTTGGCCGATTAGTATGGTTTAAACGATATGATGAGTGATTGAACAACACTGTACTGTGCCATTAATATGCTGCATGGCGGTGATAATCCCACCACCTTCGCACGCATACATTAATTCGTTCCCCTTTGAGTGCTTGCAGCTGTTAGCCATAACGATTTTTGCCCCTGTGTATTGTTGTGTTTAATCCAAACCCTACCATGCACCCGCACCATGGCTCGGGTCGTAAGGGCTGAACCCAATGGTAGCCAGGCATTGTCGATGCTTGATAGTGCTTACAGTGACCTGGAGGAGTTCGGATGGCTCCCGTTCATATGAAATTTTGATGGCTATAACCCTAGCGTGGCTCAGCAATTTGCATTAAACTTTGATGGTTGTTGAGCCAAGGTTGGGGATGTGCAATTAGAAATTGATGAGAAATTTCTCAGTTTGGCTACCGGTCTGCCTGCTGTCAGACAGAAATGGTCAAAAAATTGCAAAGTGGGAGATGTCCCATGGACATTACTCTTCCAGTCACGAAGGGTGAGTTCTTGTGACAAGGGTTTTCCCGCAAATATGCTTAAGAAACACTGGCACAACTTGCTCATGGTTACCAAGCAGTTCGTTACCTGCGAGGGCCGGTATGGTTTCATGTTCTTGTATCACCTTCGACTACTGATGGTTTTCATGGGTTATGAGCTTAATATGCCTTATTACTTGCATAGGAGTTTGTTTAAAATGTCTAAAAGGTACAAACGGAACCAGTCTGATAATGGTGTTTTTCATTTTGGGTTAATTAAAATGCTTATTGTTTGTAAGTTGGGGTTACACCAAGACTGTTGGGAGGATTTTCTTAAACGCAATAATTTTGGTGACTCAAGCCCACCACAGGTTGACAAACCTGTGGTGAGCGAGTGCAAATCAATACCCCCTGTGCCTTACTATGCTCTGTTGCCTAAACCCCTACCTGATTCTCCTATTGACCTACCCAATTCTATTACCCAGGATACCGAAGCTGCTAAACCCGTGGCTAAAAGGCCTAAAGCCAAACCCTCTGCCAATTCTAAAGGAAAGAAAAATGCCTGGTTAATCTCTCGCATGGCAAGAAACAAACCAAAAGCACCTGTCAACCCTGACCCTATTATGGTAAGTGAAGATTCTGACTCAGAGGTTGAACGTTACCTGGAAAGTGAGTATCCCTACTCTGAAGGTCTGTGTGATAAACCCACATATGATTTTGTGAAGAACTTACCACCTTGCCTATGAAGTGATCCTAATTATCCAGGCATCAAAATGCCTTGTGAAACCCCAGGTGACTCGTCTAAACCCCCTCCTTCTCTAGTCGAACCAGCTGCTCCACCATGTGATCAGTGTGGCTCATGGTTGGAAAGGTATTACCTCGATGTACCAATGCTGCAGTCCAGAATTCATGCTCTGGAGGATCAAGTTGCAAGGCTCATCAGTCAAAAGGCGAAGATGCCATCCACTGATAAGAAACAATGAACAACAGGTTCGATTTTTTTTAAGAACGTGGAGTCAGCTACAACAGTCGTCAATTCAAAATTGGCGTAGCTCAAACAACCTCACTGGTATGACTTTCACCTATTTATATGACATACTCATAAACTCTGTTTATATCGTGGATCTGCTCTGTCGCATAAGCATGCACTATTGTATATAATTTTGTGTTGATAAATCAATTTTTATTATCGTTTAAGTTTTGATTGGATTTGGTATTGATTCGAGTGATCACGAGTTAGATTTGATTTGTTTAATTTGGCTTCAATCGAATACTCTGTTGATAATCGAAGTTGTCAATATTTTCTAAACACAGGCTATTTTTGGTATTCCAATTTTGGACACAGTCAATATCTCATTTCGGATTGGTTATATTCTATGCGATATAGGTGGAGATTATGGTTAATTGTTGTGATTGTATGTTTTCTGACCAATTCGAATACCATTCTGTTATTACATGACCGAATTGCAAATAGATATGAATCGTAACTGTTACACCCAACCAAATCGATTCAAACTGTTTCGTTTGACCACGTCACCAGATTGCAACAAATGTATCGTTTGAATTCGATTTGAGGAATGAAATTAACTGTATCCAGTCTCATGATTTGTTTCTATAATTAAACTCAGCCATATTCATTTTGATTATTTACTCAGTTTATATTATGGACTCTGTTACGCTCCTGTCTGTTGACTGTGTGGTGATCAATAATGAAATTCATTGGGTCGATATTCATTGAGTATGATTTCATTTGAATATAATCTAAACAGTTACCTATCTTTGCACTTCATTGAATGATATCAATCCTATGACTATAACGAGTCAATGATGGTTACGATCATTATTTTGGTCATATTTTTTAACTATGTGACACTTAGTGAATGAAGTCTATGGAAAAGATTTGTGGATGTTGTTATGTATAATCGTAACAGTTTGATATTTGATTAAAACACAATATGAATTTTATGCACAGTCGTAACCAATCGATTATGATGGTGGTCGATTATAACTATATCGATTTTGATTATATCGAATCTTATACGATACGATCTACTTGTAATTTCATTTGGATATGAAACAGTGTGGTTATTATTTGACCCGATTTTATGGCAACTAAAAACAGAGCATTCTTATCCTGTTTCGATTGCATCCTTTTCGATTTAGTTTGATTTGAATGATAAATTTGCTTGAACTATTAGTAATTCGATTTTAATCTTCATAAAAAGAAAATTAAATTGATTGTTTTAAAAGATTTCGTTTGATTTCTATCTGGTCCTGTTTGCTATTTTAGACTAGCTACAGAATCAGATGATTCTGTAGCTAAGTCTATAGGATCAAATTTTTATTATTTTGTTACTGAAATATCTTTCTAATTGGATATTTGTGTTCTATTGCAGGTAAATTCGAATTTTAGTTGAGTTTATAAGCAGTTAGGGGATATTTCAAAGATTTCACTTGCATTTTATTTTCTTAGTTTAGTTGATTTTGGGATATCTCCCAGATTATGTAAAACAATTTGATATTATCCACAAGGAAGTTTTACCTTGTGAAGAGACCTATATATACTTATGATTTTTGTAATAATAATCATCCTCATTTGTGGGAGAACAAGGATATGGAGTTCTAATACAGATTGAAGCAAAATTTGGTGTTTTGTCACAGCTTTAGCTCCTCAATATATCAATATTTTGTTTTATGTTGTGTATATCAATTTGTTTATGGTTTATGACTACTTTAGCTATCTAAATCATGTGCAAATGATATAATTGTAATCACTGTTATCCATATCTTGTCTCTTCCAAATAGATAAAAGACATAACAATTGTTAATTCAGTTTGTGAATGACAGGTTTATCTTCTTCATAGATTGAATTGTTAAATATAATTCTTTGCATAACAGATTTCCCTTATTGCAGAGCTTTATAATCATAAGATTGTTATGATTTTATTTTATGTCTTGTTTGTCCTGTAAAACACTTCAAGGAGCAGCACAGCCAATCATTTACGAGAAGCTTACGGACTAACCGGTGCGAGTTTCCCTCCTCCGACCAGCTTAGAAGTTATCATACACAGGGAAGACTTGGAGCGTTTCCAGGTCAATTAGTTTGTTGTTTACTGTTTTCATTAAGTAGTTTAATTCAGATGTAAGTTTAATTAGATTTATATTAGATTGTTTAATTTCAGTAATGTTAATTTCTTTTTCATAAAATATAAAAATCAAAAAGATTCCTGACTGTCTTAGGGCAGAAAACACATGAGTTTTGCAGGTTTTAATTAAATCTGTAGGTTGTTTATAGTGTACATTTGTGAATAAGTAATATTACAGCTGGTAATTAGATAGTTGATTTGAGTTATTATAATAGTAATTAGTAGATT
>ML783339.1:102644-126041 GCA_009831015.1 Picea engelmannii | reverse complement strand
GGGATAAAAAGTGAGGGGGAGAGAGGGGTGAGATAATATGAGGGAGGAGGAGAGAAAGAGAGATTATGGGGTAGAGAGAGAGTGATATTGAGTGTGAGAGGAAGGGGGGAGATAGAGGGAAGGGGGAGTAGAGAGATATAAATAGAGAAATGGGGGGAGAGTAGAGGAGAGAGGGAGGGGGAATACATTGAGTGAGAAATGGAGGGGGATGCAGAGTGAAGGGGATAGAGGACTACATGAAAGAGAGAGAGGGGGGAGAGGGAGATAAGGGGGGGGAGGGAAAGAGATAAAAATAGTAGAAGAGATCCTGAGAGTGATATGGAGAGATAGAAGGATAGGGTAGAGAGAGGGAGGGTGGAAATAATGGGAGGGAGTGAAAGAGACAGGAAGAGTAGAAGAGAGGTTTAGAGTGAGATGGAGAGAAATAGAGAGGGAGGTAGAATGAGAAGGAGAGAAAGAGAGAAAGAGGGGAAGAGAGAGAGAGAGAGTGATATTAAAAATGAGAGAGATAGAGAGAGATGGGAGAGAGAGGGGTGATATATGGGGAGGGAGGGGGAGAGAGAAAAAGAGAGAGGAGGGAAAGAGGGGGGAGAGGGAGGGAAAGATAGGGAGGCATGAGGGAGAGAAATAAATGGAGGGAGAGAGATTCAAAGAGGGGGGATATAGGGAGTGAGTGGATGTGAGAGTGTGGTTCATGACAAGGAAAGTTCTAGGTCTAGTTCATGCTCTAATTCTACGTCTAGGTCTAGGTCTAGGTCTAGCTATAGGTATTGACATGCCTAGATAGGTCTAGGTGAAGGGAATTTCTTTCCTTGCCAATCCTTGCCTTGTAATGTGTGTTACACATAAAAATTAATCACTTCAATAGTGTCACAAGTGTCTTTATTACAAGTGTCGCATCTTGACCACAAGTGTCGCAAGTGTCAAAAACATCATACTGCCATCTCGCCTATGTTGTGCCTCTAATGACATCAGAGGGACACTTAAGACACCCTGAAATACTGGTTTTAGAAGGAGAAATCATCTGATGAAGAGTACAAAGCATTTTTCATGAAGAAAACCACTCAAAAATCAATTTTGGAGGCCAACACTCCCCTACCCATTGTCAAGGAGTGCCAGCGCTCCCTAGCTTTCTTTGGGGGAGCGTTCCAGCACTCTATGCACCCTTCTGGGGGAGCGCTGGGATTTTTTAAGGAACATTTGGGTAGTGCTCCCCTAACCACTTTCAAGGAGTGCCAACATTCCCTATTATTCTTTGGGGGAGCGTTGCAACACTCTGTGCCCCATTTTGAGGCAGCATTGGGCTATTTCAAAAGATCTTTGACTGTTGAAGAAAATCAGGGAAAAATCCCCCTTATCTATGGAGTTGGTTGGATTCGAATCTGAGTTCAAGGTTGGATCTTAGGGAGGATTCACAACTAATGGAGAAATATCCTCAACCTATCCCAAGAATATCTAAGGTGGTTGGGTCTCTCCAAGATTATATAAGGAGGCCTTCTCATGGTGAAAAATAAATGGAGTTTTATAGATAGCAAACTTATGATCTCATGAGTGGTATTGACACGAGAGACATTGACATCAAAATTAATCACTTCAATAGTGTTGTAAGTGTCTCCGTTACAAGTGTCGCAAGTGTTGCATCTTGACCACAAGTGGAACAAGTGTCACAAACATCATACTTCCATCTCACCTATGTCGTGCCGCTAATGACATCACAGGGACACTTAAGACACCCTCAAAGACTGGTTTTAGAAGGAAATCTTCTGATGAAGAGTACAAAGAATGTTCCATGAAGAAAAACACTCAAAAATCAATTTTGGAGGCCAACACTCCCCTACCCACTGTGAGGGAGTGCCAACGCTCCCTAGCCTTCTTTGGGGGAGCATTCCAGCACTCTGTGCACCCTTCTGAGGGAGCACTAGGATTTTTTAAGGAACATTTGGGAAGTGATCCCCTAACCACTATCAAGGAGTCTAAATGCTCCCTATCCTTCTTTGGGGGAGCGTTGCAACACTTTGTGCCCCATTTTGAGGGAGCGTTGGGTTGTTTTAGGAGATCTTTGACTGTTGAGGAAAATCAGGGAAAAATCCCCCTCATCTATGGAGTTGGTTGGATTCGAATCCGAGTTCAAGGCTAGATCTTAGGGAGGATCCAAAAATGATGGAGAAATATCCTCAACCTATCCCATGAATCTCTAAGGTGGTTGGGTCTCTCCAAGATTATATAAAGAGGCCTTCTCATGGTAAAAAACACATGGAGTTTTAGAGATACCAAACTTATGATCTCATGAATGGTATTAACATGAGAGACATTGAAGGCATCAAAATTATGATCTCATAAGTGAGATATCATTGAAGCATCATCATTTTTTGTGGATTACTTGAGCAAAGGGTTGGACAAGGAGAGATAGGAGAGGTTGTTGCACCTTCTTCAAAGGTCTAAAAGTATTCTATGTTGTTCTCATTAATATACATATGTGCTTGGCCGATTTATTTCAAGGCTCTGTTTATTCTACATGAACTTGTTTCTATTAGATAGATCTGGTTTCAAGCTAATCTTAGGAGAATAGGAAGGTTGTTCTGTCTATGTTTGTTTTGTAGGACTTATCGAGGAGCTTGAGGATCAAAGCTTAATTCGAACTGTGCAAGGATGAACATCATTAAAAAAGGTACACCTTTCTTCCTCTTCTTTATGCATTAGTTTAACTAGGTTTATAAGGATTTCAGTGACCAACGTTAGCACCCTTTTTTTCTTGGTCTTAGGAGTCTAGAGCCCAAGAGGGAATCCACTTGTCCACAAGGGGGATTTCTCTGTAACATAAATTGGCGAATCCACTAGGGAACAAAGCTTTCAGTTTTGGTTTCCTTCCCTGGTCTTGTTTTGACATTTTGTCACCTTTAGATATTCTTCATACTGTGTTTATGATTCCTACATGTGTTGTTGGCTTTTGATTCATCTCATACACCCTGAATTGTTGAATTTCCTTGAGTTTTTTTCTGTTTTTTTTTGGGTAAATTTTTAAGTTCTCATAGGCCAGCGCTCCCTTTCCTCTAATACCATAGAACTAGCACTCCCTTGCAGGATTCCATGGAGCGTTGCAACATTCTGGTTCCCTTAACACCAGAGCCCTAGTGTTTTTCTGCTCAAAACTCTTTTAGGAGTTGATCTCAAAGTCTATTTTTTGTTTCTTCTTCTTCTCAAGGTTATCGCCATCCCAATGTGTCTTTTTTTTTGCCTCCAACATCTTTATTTTAATAATTCATGATGTGTTGTTTGGGTTTGTGAAATCTCTTTCTTCTTTACTTTGAGTCACTCTTCTTCTTTCGAGATTTGGAGTCGATTTACTACTTTCTCCATTATCTGATGGTATGAAAGTTGGTGTAAGGAAAATCAGAGATATATGCACTATTCCATCTGATATTTGAGGTCAATTTCCCAAGAAATTCCCGATTGTTCATCATCCATTAACCTTCTCCTACCTTCACTATCAATTTCACTAATTTTCATGCATTCTAGGTGAGTTTTTGCATGGTTTTTGGCTCTTTTTTTGAGTTTTTGGGAGGACCAACGCCCCCCTGTAGGCCATACTAGAGTTCCAAATCTCCCCTAAAGTGTCTTAGGGATCGTTTCAATACTCTGTGCACCCTTCTGGGGGAGAGATAGTCTCTTTTTTTGAGAGTTTTTGCCTTCTTTTGCTCAGTCTTTTGCAGCCTGTTTTGCAGAGCTCTTTACCTAGATTCTATGGTTGATTTGTGAAGTTGTTTGGATTGATTTTTTATGGTTTTTTATGATTATCACTCCCTCTTTTCTTGACTGGATATTGAAACCTTTTTTAAAAATGTGAAATTGCATTTTCTAGCTGTGTGTTTTGTCAGGACAGTTTTGAGTGGTTTCTTTTTATCCCTATAATTTCTTGGATTCTTCTCTACATTTGTTGGGTTCCTTGAATGTTTTATTGGTTGTAGAATCCTTGATGATGTTATTTTTTTCTGAAACAAGTTTCTACTTGTTTTCCTTCATACCTCACTGCCTTGAGTGCATGCTTTGTTTGTAGCCCTTTTGCTTCGTGTCTTTTGCATCTGCATATGACTCTTTCTCCTAATTGAATGTAGTGGAGCATTGAAGGTTTCGTATTTAATTTTTGTATACATCATAATCAAACAAAGAAGATAAATGCATTTTTACATTTGGGTAGTGAAACTATCTTGCATTTGAAGTAGTAGAATTGTATGTTTTTTTGCATTTTGAGACATCATGCATGATGAATGTTTTCTCCTTCTCATAGCATAGTTTTCATCGAAATGAAAATATTGCATATTCATCTATTTGCATAGATTTCGAGTTGGTAAAAACACCATATTGTCCATGCCATTTTCCTTTTGAGTAACAACAACCTTAAAAATCAAGCGCTAAACTAAAAAATATTTAGACATTTTTATATTTTCTGGTAGAAAACCTACATTAGATTAGTTGTAGGGATTTGGAATAGGTGTGAAAGATAACTTTCCAAAGCTGAAAAAAAACATGTGATCCTTTTTTAGGGAGCAGTGAAATCCAATTGCTACATTTTGTCTTGGGAATCCCTTCTCACACAAGGGTCAAACCTGAGGTCGCATTGAGACTAGCAGAGTTACTCACCCTACTTTGTTGGTCTTGGTGTAGAGATTGCACGTATTATGGGGGTCACTTGAAGGTATATGCACAGTGATGAGTGGAATCCTTTCAACTTGATTTCAGGCTTGTTACCCTACCCTTTCATGTAGATTGGACTATCGAATGTTTCCCCAAGCATCAATGTTGTAGTTTCTAACCTTAGTGGCCTATCTCGTTAGGGTCTTTACACAAGGTGACTGTGGAGGGGAAAGTCTTCACGGTACCTAGAATCGACGTTGGCCAAACTCACTTGGGTTCCTTGGAGGGTATACCCACGATTATGTGTGGGATATTTCACCAAGTAGTAAGTCCGTTAAGAAGTTCGTCAGCATAACTTTTCCACCCGCGACGCTGGATTTCATCACCAACTAGTGTGCTCATTATGAGATGGTTTTGTTTGCTTGCCTGTTTATTATACTTTTAGCATGTTTTGTTTGTTCTCCCTAGAAGAATCTATGTTGCATCTTTATTTTTATGGTGTCAGTTCCTGGAATGACCAATGAAGGAACCCCTTTTCCAGGGGAACCCTTTTCTTTTCCTTCTTATGGAAACATTGATCCTCCTTAGTCCTTAAATCTCTACTTTGAGCCTTCCAGGTCTCACAATTGGATTATCAGTATGGTCTTTTTCCACTCCAGTGATTTCAAATGCAGGTGCTTCAGATGTAAGCACACCACCCACACATCAACCTCATGTCAACCTTTCTCCTTCTTCACATGTCAGGTCTCCTTCCATTTCTCCTTCTTCGCCTAGTGAAATCTCTCAAGCGAGTAGCCAGATTGATAAGAAGAAGAAGAAACATAAAGAGAAGAAGAATAACCAGAAAGGTACCAATCCTCCAACTACATCAAATGTTGGATTCAAGCAACCAACTATTGTTAATAGTACTAGGAGTGTTGATGAGGTCAATAAGACTAAAACGAAGAATTTGAAAGCCAAATTCCCTTGCAATCTTTGTAAGGGTGACCACTTTCTAAGGGATTTCCCTGGTATTCCCAAGGTCTTAGAAATGTGGTCCTCCATGTCATCAACCCTTATTGGACATGTTGGTGACACCCTGACAACTAGTGACGTTAACGTTGGTAAGAAGAAGATAATTGTCAAATTCCTTACATGTTATGCAAAGGTGATCATTATTCTCACCTTTGTCTAGGTATGGATGAGGCTTATTTTTTGGAAAAGCTTCAACTTCCAACCAGTTATTGTAATATTTCCCCCAACCCATCATTATTTAATGGAATGTTCAATCCAGTTCCATCCTTGGTTAGTCTGGTTGATCAAGCGGTCAATCTAGTTTCATCCTTGGTTAAACCACTAAAAAAGGTAGATGATCTAGTTCCATCATCGAATAGCCCCACTTTTCATATGAAAAGTGAATCCCAAGTGACTGATTTAGTCCTGTCATTGGTCAGTCCCACCCTTCATATGAATAGTTCCAACATGGTCAATCCCACTCCTCCTCTGACGAGAGACAAAGTGGTTTCTTCGGTCCTTTCATTAGTCAGTCTGAATGATCATTTCGTTAATATGGTCACGTCCTTAGTTGAACTAGTTGACAAAGTGGTCGATATCTTTCCACCTGTCGACCCTATTATCCCCTTGGAGAATGAAACCCAAGTGGTCGATTTGATGTCATTATCAATTGATCCTACTCTCCCACTGGAGAGTAAACCTTATTTTTCCTGCGTTTTTCTCGTTGATACAGAATCTACCATGCTGGGGGGCATTCCTACTTCTCCCGTGAAACCCTCTCCAAGTAATGAGGCCATCATTTTTTATTGGGGTGTACTAAATGAACCTCATCTTCCCTCCCACATTCCTTTAAAGATTAGAATAAAATTTTGTGGTTGGAATGTTCCTCAGACGTTAATAGACGAAGGTTTGTCCGTTATTATTTTGTCCTCTCTCGCTTTAAAAGATTTGGGTTATCCTCAGCTTGTGTCGGTTACCCAAAATATGTTCGCTTTTAACAAAAGAACCAGTCACCCTTTAGGGATCCTTCCCCAGTTTCCCATAACTTTGGGAGGGAAAACTTTCTTTATTGATATTATGGTAGTCCAGGATCCCTTGGATTTCAATTTACTCCTTGGGCGAGATTATGTCTATGCCATGAAAGCTATTATGTCCACTTTTTTCAATGTGATATCTTTACCTCATGTTGGAAGGATGGTGACTATGGATCGACTTTAGTTTTTTGGCCCTAAATTGACCATCAACCCAATGACCTCCCTAAATGGGTCTTATATGCAATCGGTATCACTCCTACCATAGGTCAATTATGTGGCATTGTCTCCCATGAATTCAACTTCCGATGACTTAGATCCAATAGTTGACATGGTGATCTCTTTGGTAGGGCTATTCGAGCCTGATATCCTTACCCCTATCATGGACCTCAAAATGTTTTCCTTCCAGAGTATTATTCTTCCATTTAGTGAAGCTCTCTTGGAAGACATGACTGAGATTTGTCCCTTGACATGGTTTCCTTCCAGAGCATTATCCTCTTGGAAACCATGATCGAGAAGAAGTCATGAGCATAGTTTCTCTTCTCTGTTTCAAGTTCATTAAAAAATGAAATAGAATCTATAAGAATAGTTTTCTCTTCTCTGTGGAAATCTTGTTAAAAAATGAAACAGAGGCTATGAGTATATTTTTCCTCTCTGTAGAAAGCTCGTTAAAAAATGACACAGAAATCTGGAGATTCAACCTGGAGCCTTGAGCATAGTTCTTTTCTTCTGTCAATCTTGTTTAAAAATGAAACAATCACCTTCCTATCAAGTTGAGTCTTTCACTATATCTTGTAGATGTCAAGTCGAGTCTTTTGTTATCTCTCATATTTGAACCTTCATTTCATCCACCCTTATCCTTTTTCTCCATCTAGTAGAGAAATTGGTGACAACCTCAAAGTTGGTGAATGATTTGAAGCTTGGGGGGAATGTCTCCAGCCTTTGATTATATTTTCAATATGGGGGCATAGTATTGACCATCCATGGGTATCCCAACCTTTGGAAATTACATTGGGAATTTACAGGCATAGTTTAATTTTGTTTCAATCTTGTGTAAAAATGAAACCAAAACTGAGCTTAGTCTTTGTTCTTTCTCGTTCTCTTAAATACATGAGAATGTAATTGAGTATAATTTTATCACTTTTTCGGACCCGTAATGGATATACGAAAAAGGAAACCCCTGGAGTCGTCTTTAAGTTATTTTCAGACTCTCTAAACATGAAAATATTTTTGAGTGATCATGATTCCTTTCCCACTCATTAAAAGGTTTGAAAGGGCATCTTTCAAGTGATAATTAATCTCTTTTCGGCCTCAAGAGACTAAAATTATGAAAAAGGACAACCCTAGATTCGTCTTTAAGTTCTTTTCAGACTCTCTAAACATGAAAAATCATTGATTTTACCTTATTTGGACTCGTTAAACAATCATACATTGAAGGGCCCATATGGGACTGAACCCTTAATTCTTCCAGTTCTTTAAACAAAGGAAGAGGGACTTATCGAAGGTGAGTTATATTAAGCATGTGTTACCCTCATCGAGCTCGTTAAATCAAAAAGAGGTACTTGTCTTTTTGTATGGGGGAAAAAATTGAAGGAAGCAAGCCAAGCATTTTTTGAGAACATTACTAGTAACTCTTACGGTCACCCTTGAACATGACACTTTGTCTTTGTACACATTGTAATCCATTGAACCTATGCAGTGAACCAATCCTCTGATTTTTCTCACTCTTTTGGGTCACCCGACGAAAGTCACCGTATCCATTGCATCATCATCTGTTGTCCATGTCATGTTTTTGTTGTTGTGCCTCAGTGTTCAAGGGAAGTATCTTCCTCGAGAGTCAACCATCACAAATATCCTGTTTCAATACCCATGTCAGTCCATGCTCATTTGATCTACCAAATTACATCTTTGTGTCATTTTTCTATCGTTGATGGGGGATGCATCAAGGCCCTCCTTCAATGAGTCTGTTCCTATCGACCTCAACACATTATCTAGGAACTAGACTTAGAAACCAGTTATTACCTTGGGACTTGCATGCCTCAATGGAAATCCTCCTCGTGTTCGACAATGGGTTTGTATAATTAACCTATGATCAGATGATTCCATAGATGTTCGACTTCATCTCATCCATTCACATTCGTTGGAATATACTAGGGTACCTTGGAAATCATTTACATCAATGGTGATTTCCCTTGCGCTTGTTAACGGTTTACATCATTGACCAGTAATCAAGTGGCTTATGCCATGTTCAACATCAGTACATCTATTCACATGGTTAGAATCATACTGCATCGGGATTGGTAAGAATACTCTAGGTTGTGTGATCACTCTGATATGTACTTTTCCCAGGTTGCAATGGAGTTTGTCTTAAATATTGACAAATGTATTGTCACATAGATCCACTTTGTATTTGTTTGTGGCTATGTATTGTCGTCTCATATATACATAGTGTATTTTTCATGGCTATGATGAGTTCAAGTCATGGAAGTATAGATCCACATTGTATCTTTGGTGGCTATACTCTTTGTTAATATAATTATGGATCCGCGGTGTATTTTATGGCCAACATACCTTGAAATTATTTATCACTCAAGCATAGGTATACATGCCTTGGGTTTGAAAAATGTCATAATATTTGTTTGATGGTTGTGTGCAACTTCTTCTAGGTTCTCTGAGTCCATACCCTTGCTCGAAAAAGTATACAAAGTACTTTAGTCATCACGTCTTCTAACTTCCCACTTTGGGGGGCAATCGGTTACACATCAAAATTACTCACTTCAATAGTTTCGCAAGTGTCATCATTACAAGTGTTGTAAGGGTTTCATATTGACCACAAGTGTCGCAAACATCATACTACCATCTCGCTTATGTCGTGCCTCTAACGACATCACAGGGACACTTAAGACACCCTCAAAGACTAATTTTAGAAGGAGAAATCATATGATGAAAAGTACAAAGCATTTTCCATGAAGAAAACCACTCAAAAATCAATTTTGGAGGCCAGTGCTCCCCTACCTATTGTTAGGGAGTGCCAACGCTCCCTAGCCTTCTTTGGGGGAGCGTTCCAACACTATGTGCACCCTTCTGGGGGAGTGCTGGGATTTTTTAAGGAAATTTTGGGTAGCGCTCCCCTAACCACTATCAGGGAGTGCCAGCGCTCCCCATCCTTCTTCAGGGGAGCGTTGCAACACTCTCTGCCCCATTTTGAGGGAGTGTTGGGATATTTCAGGAGATCTTTGACTATTGAGGAAAATCAGGGAAAAATTCCCCTTATCTCTGGAGTTGGTTGGATTTGAATCTGAGGTCAAGGTTGGATCTTAGGGAGGATCCACAACTGATGGAGAAAGATCCTCAAACTATCCCAAGAATCTCTAAGGTGTTTTGGTCTCTCCAAGCTTATATAAGGAGGCCTTCTCATGGTGAAAAATACATGGAGTTTTAGAGATACCAAACTTATGATCTCATGAGTGGTATTGACATGAGAGACATTGAAGGCATCAAAATTATGATCTCATAAGGGATATATCATTGAAGCATCATCATTTTTTGTGGATTACTTGAGCAAAGGGTTGGACAAGGAATGTTGGGAGAGGTTGTTGCACCTTCATCAAAGGTCTGTAAGTATTCTTTGTTTTTCTCATTAATATCCATATGTGCTTGGCCTGTTTCTTTCAAGGTTGTTTTTTTTCTACATGAACTTGTCTCTATTAGATAGATATGGTTTCAAGCTAATCTTAGGAGAATAGGAAGCTTGTTCTGTCTGTTTTTGTTTTACAGGACTTATCGAGGAACTTGAGGATCAAAGAGGATTGTGAGAGGAAGAACATCATTAAAAAAGATACACATTTCTTCCTCTTCTATATACATTAGTTTAACTAGGTTTAAAAGGATGTCAGTGACCAATGTTAGAACCCTTTCTATCTTGGTCTTAGGAGTTTAGAGCCTAAGAGGGAATCCACTTGTCTACAGGGGAATTTCTCTATAGCAATGTGCCAAACTTGCTAGTGTGTGAAAGTGTGAGAGGGAGAGAGAGGAAGACAAGAGGGGAGGTAAAGAGAGGAATACATAGAGGGGGGATAGAAAGTGTGTGTGTATGAGTGTGGGAGGGAGAGAGAGGAAGACAAATAGGGGAGGTAGAGAGTTATTTTGTTAGAGGTTTGGGGGGGATAGAGAGGAAGATATAGGGGGGACAGAATGTGTGTGTGAAATATTGTGGGAGTGAGAGAGAGGAATAAAAAGAGGGGAGGTAGAGAGTGAGTGTGTAGAGTGTGGGAGGGAGAGAGAGGAATACATAGAGGGGGGATAGAAAGTGTGTTTGTGTGTGTGTGTGTGTGTGAGTGAGTGTGGGAGGAAGAGAGAGAAAGACATAGAAGGGAAGTAGAGAGAGTGTGTGAGAGTGTGATAGGGATAGAGAAGAATATAGAGAGGGAGTTAGAGAGAGAGGTAAATGTAATAGAGAGGGGTAGATGTAGGAGAGATAGTGGGAGGGATGGGGAGAGAGAGGGAGAGAGAGTGCATGAGAGTTTGAGAGGGAGGGTGATCAATAAAAAGAGGAGGGGTAGAGAGAGTGTGTGAGAGGGGGTAGAGGGAGACAAAGAGGGGGTCTAGAGAGAGGGATAGTGAGAGGAAGGGAAGTAGAGAGGGAAACATAGAATGGGGGTAGAGATAGAGTGAGAGGAAAGGGGGGATGAACAGGGAGACAAAGAGGGGGAATAGAGAAAGAAAGAGGGGAAGAGAGAGAGTGAGACTAACACTAAAAAAAGGAGAGAGAGAGAGAAAAGGGTGGGAGAGAGGTGGAATAAAGAGGGGGGCGTAATAGGGGACGAAGGGAGAAAAGTGTAGAGGGAGAGAGAGAGGGGGGGGGATAGAGATAGATTGAGTGTGATAGTATAAGGCATGTCAAAGAAAGGTCTAGGTATAGGTATTTCCATGCCTTGTGATGTCTAATTCTTTCCATGTCTAGGTCTTACCATGTATAGGAGTGTGATGGAGAGAGAGGGAGATAGACGGGGGGGTGTACAGAGGGAGAATGAGAGGGAGTCACAGAGGGGGGGTATGTTGGTGTGCAATGGATAGACCCTAGGTTCAACATTAGGTCACCAAAAAAACCCTAAATATACTATCCCTTTCAAAATCAGCTGCAAGTAGGTGGAGTCTCACTCGAGGTACCTATGGGGACTATAGGAACTGGATTTCCGTAGTCATGGGGGAATATGAGGCTTTCATCCTAACCATTCACTTAACATTCATTAATTTATCCTATGCATGAAACCATAAAGGCATAATGATCCATATTTTATGAGAAGAACGAAATGATTACAAATTATTAATAGGTTCTTAACATAAAATAACAGAGATATAGTAAAACTGGTTTTCTATTCAATAAGGAAATAAGCTAAAACTGTAAAATGCAGCAGAAACAAGCTTGTTGGAATGGTGATGGCTTATCTCTAAGAAGAGATGTGAAGGTTGCGCTCATTCACAAGTAGATGATTACAAGGAGGCTATGAAGGTCATTTTACAATAAACAAGAATGAAAAAAACTCTAGACATCCAAAAACCTAACCCTAGGAGATGAACCGTGAAAAGTGATATGGGCCCCGTTTGGGTTAGTTAGTACATCGACTTCTCGGGGTCGTAACTTTTGCATACGATATTTGTTTTAGGTGTATGATATCTCATTTGAAAGGTATCGTCGAGGAGATTCATTTTGGGGGCTAAATTTTGCATTTTCATATAATTGATAAGAATGATCCCTAAAAACCTTTATTTAGGCCCTCAAAATGACCCCACAAGTTAAAACTGTTAAAAATAGTAAATTGCCAAAATTGTTAGAAAATTGTTTTGAGCCAGTTGGAAGAGGTGGGTGGCCACCAAAATCCACTTGGATCAATCCTCCCTCCTTTGGAAGAAATGATCTCCATTTTGTTGAGTTCCCCAATCAAGTGAGGAAATTTTTGCTGAATTTGACCCCGGGTGAGCCACTTCCCTTGGTGTAGAAGCTGCCCTGCTTTGACGACTCGATAAAGGTGGATCCTTTGTTGTCAAGTTCCCTTGATATGTGTGTCCACAATATGATCATTGGATTCATATTGTATGTAGTTGGGTTTGAGCTCTGTTGGTGTCAGCTGCTCTTCTACGTTTGAGGTGTCCAATAATGGTGGGAAATAAGGGCGAAGGAGATCCATGTTGAACACTGGGTGCAGGAAAAGAAAAGGAGGAATGTTGAGATCAAAATAATTATCCCCCATGGCCTTGGTGATGGTGTATGACCCATAACAGAGTGGGCATAGTTTTCAATGGGGTCATGTAAGGCATTATTTCTGCAAGTGCAACAAAAATGTGTCGCCCACCTGAAACTTATGTGGCACCCGATGTTGATCATGGTGCTACTTGTACTTGTCATTGGTATTCTGTAGGATATCCTGAACTTGATGGTGAATGTGATGGATCCACTCAATGAACCAGGTGGCTATGTCAACTTTAGCTGGACTAGGATATGAGCCGGTCGAGGTGACCACAAGGGGAAGTGCAACATCTATGGGACCCAATGATTGGAATCCCAACCCCACCTGAAAGGGGATGTGGCATGTTGAGATATGAAGGTCTCAGTTGTAGATATGTTGGACATAGGGAAGGATCTCATCCCATGTGTGAAGGTGCTTTGAATTATACATGTGAAGGATACACACAATCATTTGATTGACGACCTCAATTTGGCCATTTGTTTGGGGGTGGAAGGTCGTGGATTTGGTGAGCTTGCTGTCCAGCAGTGACCAAAGGCTCAAATAGAATGTGATGAGAAATTGACTATCCCAATCTAAGACAATGGTTTCTAGGATTCCAAAATGTACCTAGACTCATTCAAAGAAGAGCTTGGCAGTGGCCTCTTCTTTGATGTTCTTCTTGTAGGAAACCAGAATCGCCATCTTAGAAAAGCGATCAACAACCAAAAAAAAAAAGTCATTTACCCGCTTACTGGACGGGAGGCCTAACATATAGTCCATTGAGATGGATTCCCATGGCATTTTAGGAGTAGGAAGAGGGGTGTACATGCCCTGTTTCTTAGTGGTCGGTTTGGCAATAACACAGGTAGTGCAGGACCTAATATACTTGTTGACCTCTTGTCGAAGTTTCGACCAATAGAAATGTTTTTGTAGCATCACCACTGTATTTTTGATGCCGAAGTGTCCTTCCACCTGAATGTAGTGGGATTCCCAGATCAACTTCGCTTGATCTCTTGATGGAACACAAATATGGCCCAGACGACAGAACAACCCATCCTGAAGATGAAAATTATTGACAACTACATTTGTACCCAACATTTGGTAGGTGGTGGTGAAGTCTGGGTTTGTCTCATAGATTTAGGGCCATCTATAGGTCTCGTGGTTGTAGGAATATAGCACTGTAGTGAGTTCCATGACTGGCGGTTTGCTGAGGCAATTAGCGATGTGATTGGTGCTTCCTATTTTATACTTGATGTTGAGGTGGAATTGTTGCAAGTATGTGGACCACTTTTGATGGTGATCATTCTGCAATTTTCCTTATGTCTACATGAACTATAGTGGCTTATGATCAGTGTGGATGATTGTCTCCTTCCAAGAATGTAATGTGTCCACTGGCGGCAGGCTTGCATAATGGATTACATTTATTTATTGTAAGTAGGGTTCTTACGGACATAATTCGATATTGTCTCACTATGATAGGCCATGGGGTGGCTATGTTGAGTGAGAACGGTGCCAACCACATAGTCTGAAGCATCTATCTCGATCTCAAAGGGTTGCTACAAGTTTTGTAGAGAAAGTACAGGGGCTGAGCACAAGCGCTACTTCAAATCGTCGAACACTTGTTGTTGGGACCGTCCCCATGCAAATTTTTCCTTACCACCACCCCTAGTTATATAGATAAGGGACAATGCAATATGGGATAATCCCAACACAAACCTACGGTAGAAATTGTCAAGGCCCAAGAAGCTCCTAAGATTAGTGAGTGTGGGTGGGGATGGACAGTCATGGATGACTTGGATCTTGGTTGGATCCACATGTATGCCATGTTGATCAATTATGTATCCCAGGTAATGGACCATGTCCATGTCGAAGGATCATTTTTCCAAGTTGGCATATAGCTTGTGGTGCCATAGGGTGTGCAAAACCTGCAGAATATGTTGCAAGTGTTCATCCCAAGTCTTTTTGTAAATGAGAATGTCATCTAGATACACCACTACAAAAGTATTGGTGAATGATCGTAGGATATCATCCATCATCCTCATGAAAGTGGCTGGAGCATTTCTCAAACCAAAGGGCATGACCAACCATTCAAAAAGGCCTTCCTTTGACTTGAAGGAGGTTTTCCATACCTTTGTCTCTTCTATTGGGACCTGGTGGTAGCCAGACTTCAAATAAATCTTATTGAAGTATTTGTCCCTCGTGAGTTGATCAAGGAGGTCGTCGATTTGGTATATTGGGTACCAGTTTCTGACTGTGATTTTATTCAGAGCCCGATAATCAATTCAGATTTTCCAGATTCCATCTTTCTTCTGTACCACCACGATTGGGCTCCTACAAGGTGATGAGCTGGGGTGGATGTGCCCCTTGTGGATCAGTTCTCTTGATCTCCACATTCTCTAACAGAGAGAAACGATAGACTGGCCCATTGGGCAGTGGTGCACCAGGGGTCATATCGATGGGGTGCTTGACCTGGCAGTGCAGAGGTACCCCAGTAGGTGAAGAGAGGATATCTAAGTATTCTTCCACGACCTTATATACTTGCTTCTATTGTGTGGAGTGGTCAGTTGTAGAGACCCTAGATGTGGCTGTGATCTTTCACTTATTCTGAGAGAAAATCATGAAGAAGACAAACTTCCCCATCTGAGAGATTACCTTCCTGCATTTCTTAGCAGAGATCAAGGAAATAACACTAGGTGGGATTGCCTCGGGTATCTTGTACAATTTCCTGTTCAAAGTAATAATAACACTACGAGACCTAGACTCATATACAACATGTCATTTCCATAAATAAGGTTGGCCCAAAAGAACATCACAAACATCGAGAGGAGAAACATCACACAATACCTTGTCTTTGAAGGTCTTGATGTCATACGACAGTCGACACTATTGGTCGATGTGGAGATTGCTTCTTTGGTGGAGCCATCCAATGGTGTAGGGTTGTGGGTGCGGTGTTGTCGGTAGGGCCAACTTCTTGATGAACTCAACTGAGATGAGGTTCTTCTGGCTACCGCTATCCACAATGAAGTGTAGGGGAGTGCCTTTTACCCACATCTCTGAATGGAAGAGGCATTCTCCTTATTCTGGCTCATCTGGTTCACCATCCTGGAGCTTGGTGGTGGTAATGGTGGCACTGGGTTCCATGTCAATGATTCTTATTTCCTTTTTCAGTTCTGGATCAGAGTCTAAATCTGAATCTGATTCAGAGGCTTTCACTTCGGCTACTAGTGACTTCTTTGAGCGACAGTTAGAAGTGTTATTCCAAGGGATCTTATGGAAGTTGCACCACTTCCCAGTATCTTTCTTTTTCTTTATGGTGTCCTTATTTGCTTTCATCTTGGAATGGTTTTCCTTATGTTGTCCATATTTTCTCTTTCCTTTTCTCTGTGGGTTGGGGCCGCCCTTTCCTAGCTTTTGTTGTGAGGGGTTCCCAGGCCCAAATTATCACGTCTTTTGTTTGAGCTTGTGCTCAATTTTAACAACATATTGGTAGGCCACGCAGAAGGATGAGATGTCCAAAAAATTCATTTCAGTTTGAATGTATCTATGCAGAGCATCGCGATACTTGAGCATCAAATGTCACTCTGAATCTTTGATACCCATCTTGGTGAGCAAGGTATGAAATATATTCATTAAATCTGGCACTTCTTGATCTCTTTCTTGCTGCATGTTGGCCCTTAACTAAGTTTTGGGAGTTTCTTGATCATGTTGACCTATTTTGGGACTTTGACAGCCTATCGAAGGAGAAGCTCAAGTTGAATCGGAGATCACAGGATCTTAGCCCCCTTTTGGGCCCCTTTTTGGGTTTTGGGGAATATGTAACAGGAATGGGATTCCGTCACATGGGTTTACCCATGGTTAGGCCTATTTGGTAATGTATATATATAAGGTTGGGAAATATATAAAGAGGTCAGTGTGCTAAGTTCTACAAGAATGTCTAAGTTCTAGATCTATGTGATCAAAGGATTGTAAGTGATTTGTGCATACTGTGTGAGACTTGTAGAGTTGAGTGCAAGTCCTTGTGAAAGAATGTAGAAGGATTTGTTCTATAATGCAAGGAATAAGGATCTAGCGAGCTGCACATATCTTCTATCCTGTGTGGAGTAAGGGTTTTGAGGCTATGTGCTTGTAATCGATTTACCGAAGACTATAAAGAAGAATAGTTGGTGGATGTATCCCCAGGGTGGGGGTGAACCACGTAAACACTGTGTGATGTGATTTTTTCTTTTTCTTGATGTATTTACATAATATATGTGAATTCTCTGATATGTTTAGATAGATATATTCATGCTTGGTGCTTATTATATGTTGGAGTGTTATATCTGATCTACATATTCATGTGTAGTGCTTTATATCCTCATTCTGATCCATTTGTATATAATAAGTGCTTGAATATTGTAGTTTAGTGTGAATTTTACGAAGTTTTGTCTTATAACAAAAGTGGTTATTGACTATATATTGAGGAACTAACAGTTCTAGGTGCTTTAGTAAGTTGTAAAATCACAGATATTTGTCCCAGCTAAGGTTGCAGACACTTTATTCCTGCAACCACCCCTGCCTCTACGTCGGGTGAGAATTCATTTTCTTCACAGGTGTTTCCGAAAGGGTCAGTAGTTAGGGTTTTTTTGGTGTGTAGTTGTAGCGTTGAACCCTGGGTATGCCCCTATGCCAACAAATGGTTCTATTATTGGGACCTGAAACTGTGATTGTTAGGAACTGAGAAAGAGGAAGCTTTGTGCAAAGATTCATCCTAAAATTGTGAAAGCTCTGTGCATAAATTTGTGCCCTAGTGAGAAGTATTCTACTTGATTTGTAAAGCTCTATGCTAAAGAGAGAAGGTCGGCTATGAAATAAAGAAGCCCAATCTGAAGAATACAAGGTCGAATCTAAAGAAAAGAAGCAATATTTGAATGCTTTGTGCTCTAAGAAAGGTAAAAGTGGAAATTTATGACTAAAAGAGGTAAGATCTGCAAGCTATGTGCTCTAATAAAGGTAAGAATAGTTAAAAGTTTTAAGATCTAAAAGATTTGTTCCCTGTAGAAGTAAGATAAGTGGAATTTTTTGTTTCTAGAATATGGATCTAGGTCTATTTAATATAGTCTGTCCTAGTTTGAAAGATAGGTCATTAATAGACGAAAGAAGATTTGATATGAGTAGATATGATAAGAATAGTGAAATATATATTATACCTATTCAAATAAAGAATGTATGGACTAACGAATGGATGCAGGATCCTAGAAAGAATTTTTTGTAGGTTAACTCATATGATCCTAGTGCACAATACAGAAGAAGATGGGGATCAATTAAAAGGAAGAGAGGATTAACCCTCTCTTACAGTTGCAAAAGGTTGGGATATCTTGCTAAGGAATTCCTTGGTGGAAGACCTAGTTGTCTTTGTTGTAAATCTCTAGACCATGAAGTATTAGATTTCCCTAGAATGATTTCTAAGATTAAATGAATGAACCTGAATCAAGAAAACCCTAAGGAAGATCTAGAACCTATGGACAAGCCTCAAAAAGAATTAGAGAAAGCATTGTTACAGATGAAATAAACTCTGAATGACCATTGACATTTCAACTTATTAGAGATCTTTAAAGAAAAGGAATGCATGGAAGAAAGAATAGGATACTTTGACATTGACTGTGTTCTAGGTGAGGAAACAAAGATGAATATTATGCCAGAAAGAACCTGGGAAGATATAGGAAGGCTTGTTATGATCCCTTCACTAGGAGGAATAAGTTTATTCAGAGGAAATCTAGTAAACCTATGTGGAAGGCTCGTTCGGATACCTATGACTATCAATGGAAAATTGACAGAAGAAGACTTTGAGATTATTAAATTTGTTGAAGACAGTGCCCCGTTTACCATGCTAATAGGAAAACCTTGGATTGATAGAGATCAAGCCAAACGAAAGAAAGAAGAAGAAATTTTGGAACAGAAGAAGAAAGAGTTAAAATATTTTATGACCAGAAGGATCGCGCACTTGATTGAGGAACAAGAGAGAAGATCGCAGATATTTAATACTAGAAACTCGGATGTCGAAGCTAAGAGAACACTAGAGGATCCTCAAAATATTGAATTACCTATCCTAGACAAAGAAGAAGTATTATCCAGGAACCCTAGGAAATAATTTCAACAACACAAAGTAACTAAGACCAAAGAAGAAAAGAATCATAATGAAAAAAGAATTACCGAGACGAAGCTCACTGGAAAGAAGTCTAGAAAGTTAAGAAAGAAGAGGGATAATACTAAAAGGTTACAGGAGGTTCTAGAGGGGACCTTGCAGAAAGAAAAATTGTAGAATTGGAGCTTTGTCGAGATATCAGAACAACGACACTGGCAGTTCGCCATGACGAAGCAATATAGTCATTGGGGCCGATATATCCATTCGACTTCCACTCTAAATGAGCAGAAAATAAATAAAGGCTTTTCATCCGACCATTGGACCGTGCCATAATGGATCGAATAGGAGTTAATGGAGGCTCATACCCAGTGCAAGCCAACCATTGTCGAATTATCTATTTAGCTTGTCGTTCCATGCACCGAGAACACTTTTTCCAATTGAGAATTTGATCCCATAGCCTAAGCTGAGTTTATAAAATGATTATTGTGCTCTCATTCTCTATCTCATTACCATGTCTGAGTTGCTCTCCGAGCCCTCAAATTGTTTACCCTGATTGCATATGTTGGAAGCATTGAGTGCTGTAAAGAAAGTCGCAGAGGAAGTGTTGATCAACTTGATGACAAAGAGAGTCATGCCGAAGAGAGGAGTGTTTACGGGTGTACAAGCATCTTCAACGAGAGGACTGCAGGCCTCTCCATCTACTGGTCGAGCCAGAATATCCTGGCCAGCTGTTGAGAAATGAATGAACCATAGAGATGATATCACAAATGCCAAGTTGATTCTGAGCATTCTACCTGCTTATATACCATCTCTGGGCAGTGAAATAAACCAAGACAGTGTGCCTAAATATTTTGAATATGAATTGGTCACTGCGTACCTTCCGAAGGGGACACATGCAGTGTGTGCAGATCAGGATAAGATTGAAGCTTTGAAGTTTAGTGACTTCAATATCGATGACAAGAAAGTATACAATATGTTATCCCCATACAAGTATCTGACTAGAACCAAGGGAAATAATTCAAAGATCATTTCCCAGCAGTGGACCATAAACCTCGCGGAGTCCACACTGCTTAATGTAATGAAGATTCCTCACTTTGAGAGGCATAAAGAAGTGAACACGTGCATGAAGTTATTATTGTCCTGCTATGATGGAGGATACTTATGGTTGAACAATCGCATCACAGTGGATCTAACTTTGATCAATCGGATCACATGGCTTAGCATGCAAGGCCCTGACCAATAGGATTTCTAACATGGAAAGACCGCATATCATTCTCTCGCCCAAAGGATAAAGGATACTTACGACGATGTAGAGAAGGGAATCTGAGGCTACAAGGTAGCCTCTATCCAGAGTAGCACAGTGCACCTTTCCTGTCAGTTGATCGCAGGCAAGCTAGTTTGTAAGAACCGATCAACCCAAGTAACTGGATTCGTAGTCGACCTCACAGGGAAGTGCATGGAGGGACTACAAATGAATTGTGAGAAGTACCTTGTGAAACGAATGGATCTAGATTGCATAGAAGCATAGGATCAGGGATATGAATTCCACTTTAGCTGGCTTCTTATCCTGATCACTTTCATCGCATGGAAGATGCCGGAAGGTGCAACCTTCCCGGACACCAAGCCATTTGAACCTCTGGCTGTGAAGTTCAGTACGTTGTGGTACTCCAGTGACATGAAAAAGTAGTGGAAATCAAATATCATATTCCACATGTATTATAACCAGTTGAAGGTAGCCATACAGGCCACACCTTGCATAACCCCGAACACACTTCGCAGGTTTAGACCCTTGATGAAATTCAGTGTGGACTGCCATTTTATCTATATCACAATGCACACTGATGAGCATAAATAGAAACTATAGTCATACTACAAGTTAATGGAGGATGACTTGGAGGAGATTACCAAGGAATGGTCGGTGGACCTCCTTGTTCCAGTAGACCCTGTAGAAATGTCCAATGTTGATAGCCCCAAAACTACGTTGGATACAACCAGACCTAGAAAGATAAAGAAGATCGAAGAGGTCCACAATTTAGATAACGCATCCATGAAGACTGCATCCATCTCAGCAAAGCAAGGAGGTGATGTCAAAAAAGTCAAATAGAATAAAGGCGAGGTTACACTACCAAGAGACGAGGAGGATCCCTCGAAGAAAAGGAAGGTTTCCCCTCTGAAACCTTCTTGAAGAAAGAAAATGAAATCAACTAGAACCAAATTCGAGACCACCCTCACCTCAAACGACTTTGAATTCATCGTCGCAACACTAAATAATGATTCCCTGGAGATAGAAGAGAAGCAATAAGCTAAGTAGGAGGATGTGTTCAGTCGCATTAAGGATGAGCTTCAAGGAGTGCAGTAGACACTACAGTCCATCTGTGCAGTATCCATTGTGCCCTTGACAGTTGGAACACTAGAACTAGGTGATGAGCCCGCCCAATTACATTGCATTGTTGATACAGTTGAAGCTCGCCTTTGACGAGCCCATGAAGATATAGCACAAGCCACCCAGGCTTTAGTGCAATTATAGAAAGACCTTGAGGACCAAAGAAGTGTTGCAGAAAAGGAAAATGTTTCTCTCCAAGCAAAATGGGATGAAGAAAAAGCAGAGCTACAACAAAGCAAGGAATAGTTCCTCATTGAGAAACTTGAAGTTAAGGAAAGGGTCAACAAATCACTTCCCTCTATGACAATCGTCGAAGTATAGACCGAGGAACAAGTTCCATAGTAGGTGGTACAACTGGAAGAGGTAATCCAGAAGCTACAACAACAAATCGCCAACTTAGATCTCCGCACAGTACCTAAAACCCCACAGGAGATAAGGAACGAAAGAGAAGCAGCTACCCGCAGTGCAGTTGACAGATTAAAATCTCTTTCCTTGGAGTGCAATCAGGTCAGTCACCACAGTGCCCAGACCTATGAAAATCTCACTGAAAACCCAGAATTGCAAACACTAGAGTCAGAGCTCCAAGAAGTGAAGCAGAACGTAGATACACTACAGGCACAGCTTAAGGCCCTGTCAATTGTAGAAAGGATGAAGAGATCTAAAGAACAATGCACATCTCAACATCAGATCCATATCATTCAAATAAAAGTGATGGAATTCACTCAACGAATTCAACCTATGCAAGACAAGGCATGTATGTTGTTTACAGAGGTTGAGAGCCCAGGAGTAGAGCTAGAACAGGTCACCCTCATAATAGAAAAACACCTAGAAGGACCAGTGAATGAAGCAGTGATCCAGGAGTTCACCAAACTGTTGGTTGTGGAGCTTGATTATCTTCCTGATTCAGAGGTCCTTGCTTTCAGCCGTGTTTATACCCCATGGAGTATTTACACCCCAGAAGTATGTACACTCTTCCACGTGGGGGAGTGCAGAGGGGGGGTACCCCCTGTGCGGGGTCCGGGGGGTCTGGGGGCAAGCGGGCCCCCAGTGGGGGTTCGGGGGCGAAGCCCCCGAAGCAAAAATTGCCTTATAAAAGTATATTGTAATTTCATTGTAAATCTGGACCGTTCATTATAAGGTCACAGATCTAATGGTAGAGATTATGTTAGGGTTTTTTCCCTAGAAGGCAACCCTATTTTATGAGGGAAATGTATTGCGGCTATGTACGAGGGTGAATATTGTATTCTGAGAGAGGATACTGTGAGAGAAAGAAGAGGAAGTTACAGCGGGTTTTTCTGTAGGTTGTATCCCTTCATTTGCTGGATAATAATAAAGGAAGGACCTGGCAATTTCTCTGGTGGACATAGCCCACACTGGGTGAACCACGTAAATCTGTGTCTCTCTTGTATTGTGTGTCTTATGTGTTTTTATTTCTGCACTTGTTTTATTTTATTGCTCCGCAGTCCTGTTTTTCTAACAACTGGTATCAGAGCGTAAGGTAACTCTTAGGAAAAGAGGGTTCCTGGTTCGAGTGGGAGAAATGTCGGAAGATGGAAAGTTTAGGGTCGAGAAATTTAATGGCCAAAACTACCAGTTATGGAAGATGCAGACGGAAGACTATTTATATCAGAAGGATCTATTCCTACCATTGATTGGAGTAGAAAAGAAGTCGGCGGCCATGAAGGACGAAGAATGGGAGATTCTTGACAGAAAGGCTCTAGGAACGATACGGCTGAGCCTGGCAGCATCGGTGGCTTTCAATATTTCGAAAGAAAAGACAATAAAGGATTTGATGGATGCGCTGGCCAAACTGTATGAAAAACCCTCGGCATTGAATAAGGTATTTCTAATGAAGAGATTATTTAAGATGAAGATGTCAGAAGGTGGGTCTGTTGCAGATCATTTAAATGAATTTAATACGGTTACTAATCAACTAAGTTCTGTAAAAGTGGACTTTGATGACGAGGTTAGGGCTCTTCTAATCTTGTGCTCATTGCCAGAAAGCTGGAA
>ML783339.1:56003-98271 GCA_009831015.1 Picea engelmannii | reverse complement strand
AGCTGATCAGACCCGAGTGACTCAGGATGAGTCACAAGTGATTTTTGGGGGCCTGTTGTCCCTTGACCAAGTTTTGGGAGTTTCTTGGTCATGTTGACCTATTTTTGGACTTCAACATCTTGTCAAAGGAGGAGCATAGGTCAAAGCGGAGATCACAGGATCTCGGCCCCCTTTTGGGCCCCTTTTTTGATTTTTGGGAATATGTAACGGGAATGGGATGTCGACCCATGGGTTTACCCATGGTTAGGCCTATTTTGTAATGTATATATAGAAGGATAGGCAATATAGAAAGAGGTCAGTGTGCTAAGTTATAAAGGAATGGATAAGTGCTAGATCTATGTGATCAAAGGACTATAAGTTCTTTGTTCATACTGTGTGAGACTTGTAGAGCTGAGTGCAAGTCCCTGTGAAAGAATGTAGAATAATTTGTACTATAACACAAGGAAGAAGGATCTAGCGAGCTACGCAGATCTTCTGTCATTTGAGGAGTAAGGGTTTTGAGGGTCTATGATTGTAATCGATTGACCGAAGACTATAAATAAGAAGAGTTGGTGGACATAGCCCCAAGGTGGGGGTGAACAATGTAAAGCCTGTGTGATGTGTTTTGTGCTTTGTCTTGATGTATTTACATATTATATGTGAAATGCTCTAATATTTTTAGATAGATCTATTCATGCTTGGTGATTATTATATGTTGGAGTGTTATATATGATCTAAATATTCATTGTTAGTGCTTGATATGCTCATTATGATCCATTTGTATATGCTAAGTGCTTGAATACTATAGATTAGTGTGAATTATATGAAGTTCTGTCTTATAAGAGAAGTGGTTATTGACTATATATTGAGGAAATAACAATGCTAAGTGCTCTAGTAAGCTATATAATCACAGATCTATGTCCTAGCTTAGGTTGCAGACACTTGAGTCTGCAACCACCATTGCCTCTACCTCGGATGAGACTTCATCTGCTTCGTAGGTGTTGTCGAAAGGGCTAGTATTTAGGGTTTTGTTGGTGCGTTGTTGTAGCATTGAACCTTGGGTCTGCCCCTGTGCCAACACTGCGGTGTCATCCATTTGGTATACAAGTCGTCATAACTTCCGACAGGGTAGTATTGTTCCTTAATAGAATACATGAAGGAATCCCAAGTGGTCGTGACTACAAATAATGAGGGTTCCTCTGTTTCCTTTTTCTCACAAAAATTTTCCCACCAATTTTTGACACGGGGAACAGTTTTGAGGAACACAAAAGTAACATTTTCTCTATTCGAAAAGTTATGGACAAAAAAATACCCTTCTAGTAGATTCAACCACTTGTCTACAACATCTATGTCTATCTAACCTTCAAATATAGGAACATCAAAGTTTATTTGTAACTTGAATGGGGTGGCGCCTCCACGCGAAGAAGATGTGTCCCCTGTTGGTAGTCGTCGAAGGATTTGCGTGAAACTATCCATCATCTCATTCTTTTGTTGCATGAGGGATTCCTCAATCAATAGTTTGAAAGGATCTCCTATCCCATCATCTTTCTTTTCTCCTACCATGAGAGGTTGCTTGGGCATGCGAGAGATTTTGTCCTCAAGAGAAACAAGCTCAAGACCCAACTCTTTGTACTCCGACCTTGTTGGGGACATGCATTAAGATGACAAGGAGAAGACCGCTCTGATACCACTAATCCGGATTTTATTAGCAGAGAAAAATGAGTACAGATTATTAATAGGTTCTTAACATAAAATAACAGAGATACAACAAAATTGGTTTTCTATTCAATAAGGAAATAAGATGAAACTGTAAAATGCAACAGAAACAAGCTTGTTGGAATGGTGGCGACTTATATCTTAGAAGAGATGTGACGGTTGCACTCATTCACAAGAATATGATTACAATGAGGATCTGAAGACCTTTCTACAATAAACAGGAATGCCAAAAACCCTAGACATCGAAAAACCTTACCCTAGGAGATGAAGCGCCAAAATTCATGTGGGCCCCATTTGGGTAAGTTAGTACTTCAAGTTCTCGGGGTCGTAACTTTTGCATACGATCTCCATTTTAGGTGTATGATATCCGATTGGAAAGGTATCATCAAGGATATTCATTTTTGGATCTCAATTATTCATTTGGTTATCATTTAGAATCTCAATCCCGAAAAACCTTCATTTAGGCCCTCAAAATGGCCCCGGAAGTTAAAACTGCTAAAAATAGTAAATTTCCAAAATTGTCATAAAATTGTTTTGAGACAGATGGAAGAGGTGGGTGGCCACCGATATCCACCTGGATCGAATAATCATCTATGAAAAAATCATCTTATTTACTCATTCAACATATGTGTGGAACCATCAAACACATCTTCATATTAACCATTAAGCATCTATTATATGTGTGCACTAGCTAGAATACAAAAACACATCATGACAAAAAGTACATCAAAACACAATGATTTAATGTGTTTCACCCCAAACTGGGCTACATCTACAACTATTTCCTTCTTATATTATTCATTCATATTCTTCCTTACAACAGGTGCGTACCGCACTCATAAAATGATATTCAGTAAAATCCCAGCCCTTCCCAATCCATTCTATCTTGCAGTGCACACATCTCTCTTGATTAATATTCAAATCAAATCATACTCATCAACTCTAGAGAAAAACCAATGGTACTGAACTTATGATTTATTCATCAACCCATTCTTCCTAGCCAAAATTTCCTCTCTTCCCAAAAACTCATTACACATTTATAGTATTACAATAGGTATAAGCATGTTACAAAGTAGAAAAAATATCCCAAAAATCCTAACTAACTTCCATATTTTGTGCCCTGACTCCTGAAAATGAGCTAACCTCCTATCTAGGATTCTCCTTTGCCAAAATGTCATGTGATCCACTCCTACATGATTCCCAAAACTTACCCAAAATTGAACTACTCTAACAGGCCCCCAACACTCACCTATGTCTCATCCCGAGCCACTTCAAACCTATTTCCATGTTGCCAAAAAAATTTGCAATGTTTCCCTTGAAGCTATTATCTTTTCTCTTGTTTGTCTTTCTTATTGCATAATGTCTTCAAACATATATATAGTAATATGAGTCTTCATTTTTTCACCACTTTCTTCTACTACCTGCTTGACCATCCCTTTTGTATTTACTAGTTGTGTTGTCACCTTGTATGCTTCTTCCTGTAATGTCTTAACCTTTTGTGCATGAGCCTGCTACTCTTCCCTTAGCTAATTCATCTCTAAGTATATATTTATTTTTTTTCTCATTGTTGTTACCATTTCTATTGCTGGTAAGTTACTCATTACTTCTTTAAAATTCTTCTCCTTGTCCTGCACAGCCTGTAGCTTCTACCCAATTTCCTACAACTCCATGTCTTTAGTTAGTTGCATCCATACTCCCGTGATTTATGAATATAGTGTAGCGCACTCTACTTCTAGGATTCTTCTGTTCTCTATGCTTGTTATCACAACCTTCTGTTTTTTCTCCCTTTCATCTGAGGGAGTGCTCAGTATATATAATGATTCTAAGTCAGTGATATTTGTGTGAAAACCTTGAATGGTGTCACTGATATTTGTCACATGTTCTTCCAATGGGTTATCTTCCTCCCTAAGAAATTTTGGAATAATCTTGTAAACCCCTTGGAGCTCTTATTTTTTCCTCTATGTCCTTTTTGTGACCTCTTCTGGTTCCAACTTAAATTGAACATATTCTACTTCCAGGGCATCCTTGTCTATGGCTACCTTTTTCAACTCTGTTGATGTTGACATTGTGCATTGTTGAAGTTCCTCTGTCATACTCGTTTGCAATACATATAACACTTCTACCAGCAACTGAGATAACACTAAGTTGATATGACTAAGTTTATTTTCCTTATCCTTCCACTCTGTCATGGAGAACTATAATTCTCATGTCGATATCTTCATTACCCAACGTTCTTCTGATGTTGCAACTAGGTGGGATGTCATCAATTTCACCTATGTTGTTTGCATTGTATTATTTGTATGTGTTTGTTCTCCTGTGTTAATTGGTGTTAGTCTTGTTGTCTCCAAAATTTTTTGTAGAATGGAAATATATTCTTTCACATCCTAATGTATTTCTTCTTTCTTTTGCATCACATGCTCAAAAGATTCATTTGTTTCTTCCTTGACCTGATCTGCAATATTTTCTAAGTCATCTTTGGTTAATGATTGAATCGTTCTTTCCTTTACAACTTTCCCCTTGTCCCATTCTTTCCTCTTTTCACCAGGGCATGGTACTGTATTTTGTGTTGTTCATGTGCCATTTCTTTCTCCTTCATCTTCTTCATCTTCATCATGGTCAATTTCTTTTATTTATGGTTGTTACTTCTCTAGCCCCTTCCCTGATGGTTGTGGGTCTGAATTCTATTCCTCTAGTACTAGGACTTTCTTATCATATTCCCAATCATCTATGATCTCTCCAACATCCTCATATATCAAACTATATATTCCCATCAACCAATGATGATATTTCCTTCTTGGCCTGAATGTACATGTGATGTATTTCTCCCTTAAAGCATACAATCCCCTTATAATATTCTACTACATGCGATAGTATGCATGGTGTATTCTAGACACTTTTTTGAATTACTTCCTTATATATATATAACACAATATTATTATCTATCTTCCTCTACTTATGCACATAATTTCACAAGTTTACATATCGCGTAACTAAGCATGGCATATTCCTATCTCTTGATGATTTCTTGTGAGTATGCGGTGATTCTTATGTTTTTGTACTTGTATTTTCTCAATTATTTCTATGCAATGACACAAATTCACCTCCATTTTCTCTCTTCAATACATGTCCCATCATGGATGCTCTTAAATTATTTTCCCACCTTCTTCTATCGCAATCCAATCTTCCTTATTGCACACACTTCCTTCATGTTTACTTCTTCTCTATGACATTATCTAGTTTAACTATTTGAACAATACCTTTGTTCTTCCTTTTAACCTTATGTCTCTTACCCCACCTCTTCTTTTCATTTTTCTTCCTATGATACACTATAATACAAGTATTATGATACACATGCTACACATTTCATACTAGTGCACAGAAGGACGACTGTCCCTATATAGTTTCAATCAACTATCATTAACATGTCCTTCCACAACTTCTCTATTCAGTTTCTCCAACTGGAAAACACCTACTTTTGTCACTAATCTGATCAAATAAGGCCCTAAACAATGCGTCTTGGAATTCCATGGGCGCTTCAAAAATTTGTTTTCATGAAGTAACACTAAATCTCCCTTCTATAACTTATTCTATTTGATATTCATTTCATGCCAATATTTCTTGCGCAATTTATATACTTGTTGGTGGAAACCTACAAAACAAAATATTCTTCTAATTCTACTAGTTCCTATAGTCTCTTCTCTATTGTGCCTGAATTTGTAAGGTCTGTCAACACATCAATGCATAGGCTCAGTACTATGAATTCCATAGGAATAAAAAAATCCTATCCATAGGTCAATATGAATGGATTATATCCTGTCAAATTCTTACTCATATTCCTATACGCCCATAATATTGTTGGAATCCTCAAGTCATAGTAATCGGGACTTACATTACAAACCTTTTTCAGCCCATGTTCCAGGATCTTATTGAATGCCCCATTATTCCATTTATCTGAGGATGGTACGGTGGGTTCTTCTGATGATGAATTCGAAACTACTTTGTCATTACAACAATTGTCCTATTCAAAAAATGAGTTCCCCGATCACTCATAAGTATCCTTAGGAACCCAAACCTTGTAACTACTTTTTCAAACAAAAATCACGAAGCTATCTCTGCGCTGCAATCTTTGATAGGATCTACCTCAGCCCATATGGTTAAGCAGTCTATCGTACTAATTACATATCTATCCACTGACCTCTTAGCTGGCAGATTAATCAACCCAACAAAGTCAACTACCCATTTATCAAATGCTTGTAATGTCACTTGTGGAGCTAAGGGCATTTCATCTCTCCTAGAAGGCTTCCCAAGTCTCTAGAAAATGTCACAACTCTGATAGAATTCCTTATCATCTTTGTGAAGGGTATGCCACCATAAACCTACATGAAAAATATTTTGAGTTGTTTCCTTTCCTACAGAGTGAACTCTTGAAACCCCTTGGTGTTCCTCTAACAATACCATATATATTTCATGCTCTAACACTCAACATCGTAGAATAGTGTATGCACCTAACTTGTACAAATTTCTTGTTATTATCTAGTATTTTTCTACCTTCACTACTAGATTCTTATTTTGTTCCACTATAAAGTCTGATGGGGATACTCCAATGATTAAGAACTAGACTATGTATGAAAATAGTCATCAATCATATTAGATGGAAATAAATGTGTGTCTGGTAAACTGTCATCCAAGTCTCTTACATCTTCACCTGACAGTATGTGTGATAAGTGATCGAGTCCTAAATTAAATTTCCCTGGTTTCACGATCACCTCAAAGTCATATTCCTGGGACAACACTAGCCATTGGCATATTCTCCCCCCCAACATTGGCTTGTTCATTAGGTATCTCAGTGCATAGTGATTTGTATACATATTAAAGTGATATCCAAGAAAGTAATGTTTAAACTTCTGCAAGTCATACACCATTTCCAAACCATCTCATTTTGTTGTATTATAACTTTGTTTCGTAGATAATAAATCCCTTCTTGCAAATGTAATCGGATGGTCTATCTCTCCTTCACCTGGTTGATCCAAGACTACTCCCAATTTTATAGCTGATGCATCTACATGTACATGGAACTCCTTTTTCTAATCATGAAACACTAGAATCGATGCAATTACCATGTTCTAATTCAACCTATCTAGACCTTGTTGGAATTCCTCATTCCACTAAAATTTAACTTCCTTTTTCAACAACTTCTCCATAGGGAATGTAATCTTTGCATATCCTCTGATAAACTTTCTATAGTATTTAGTATGACCCAACATGGCTCTCAACTGTCATACTGAAGTTAGTGGTGGAAAATCAACAATCACAACTATATTTGTAGGGTCCATTAACAATCCATGTTTACACACCACATGGTACAAAACAATTCCAAAAGGTGCACAAAAAGTGTTTCTTCAAATTCAACGAGATATAGTACTACCTGAACCTATCCAACATTAGGCACAAAAGTTCAACCTAATATTTCAATAAAATAAATATTGCCCAATCATCTAAGTGCAGTTCTAAGAAATTATGAATGAACTCTTTGGAATATGCAACCATGTTATCGGATTAATTGGCAAGTGCAGACACTAACAGATCTTCCTAGTTTCACCCCAAAACTAGAAAAAAACAACACAGAATATAAAACTTTCGCTAAGTTTTAATTATCAAGCATACTAACTAACAAGAGATAAATGACATACCTTTTAAATGTCGTTTTTCCTCGCTAGTGTCATCCTCACTCCATTACAAGGCTTATAAGATGTTGGACCTGTAAAAAAGACACAAGTCAATGAAGTGAAAGCAACAACATATACTCAACAAAACCTATGTATGTGATCAAGGAGTCATACAATAAAATAAGACCAATTTTATGGGAAATAAATATATCGTTGTATTAAATATATGAAGAGGAGAATACAACCTATGCCTTGATGTTGTAAGGTCCCTTACAATAGTTCCTTTCTTCCCACACACTTCTTCTCCATGGATTTTGAGATTATAGATATGAAATTCACTCACAATCTATCTTGACAAAGCAAACTCCAAGCTACAAAAATTACTCAATCTCACACCAAAATCTAGCCAACTCAATCCTTATCCGTTTCCATGAGATATCCATCTCTATATAGTGTGAAAGAGATATGAATGAGAATATTAGGATGATCCCACCAAATTAGAGAAGCGAGTAAGATCCAAACCGATCAGAGGCCACCTCATCTTCTAGAAGATCCCCTTCTAGAACATTCGTGAAATTTGAATTTTCCAAAGATTTAAGCATCATCACACCCCATGAACTAACAACATGCGACAACATCGCAGTCTAGGTATAGTGCAGAATGCGACGATAAGGCATCTTTTCACCCCATGCATAGAGTAGGGTGCGATGACCTTCCTTCATATGGTTTTTGGCAGAGGAAAGAAAATCACTTTTCCCATGGAGAAAGTCTCTTTTAATATTTTTAGGGAACATGAACACATTTTGTCAAGTGATCACTGAGGTGACCAAAATAATGTGTAACAAACCAATACTCTGGAAAATATTGTTCATGTGTTCTTCAACCCAAATGACATAATTGTGTACTGGTAAAAACTTCATTATGTTGCAAAGGTCATCTTATATTTATCTTCATGTGCAATATTGATATGGTGGTATCTTGATAATCCATCCATAAAGGAATAAGCTTCTTGACCCCCTACATTTTCCAATACTTCATCTATAAATGGGGTAGGAAACATGTTGGGTAAATAAGAATCAATTATGTTTCTCAGATTTAAATATATCCTGATTCCTCGTGTATTTTTCTCTTGAACTACCATTGGACTCATCGACTTTGATTCCTCAACAGGTTCTATAATTCCAACTTCTAACATCCTGTTTGTTTATTCTTTTATCTTTTCCTTATATTTCAGGTTCTTTCTATATGGTCTATGTTTCATGGTTTTCACATATTCCTTCAACAAAATATTCATCTCATCTAATTCCCCAACAATTCCTTTCATATCTAAGAACATAGTTGGAAACATATATTGATATCCGCATATTAAGTTAGAAATATTATAAACTATTTCATTGCTCCAATAGTCTCCTATGTTCATGAACTTAGGCTTATCTTATGTACCAATTTTCACTTTCGATGTCTTCAAAGGCTTGTCATACATAGTATATTGAAGATCTAGTCCCTCTACTATGTGCTCCCCTTCATTTTATGGAATCTGCAAATTCTTGGGGTCTTCATCCTCCTGGTCCTCTTCAACAACATTATAACAGTCCAATACCTCTTTAACCGTCGCAAAAAATATAAGTATACTATACAAAGGTTCTAATTCCAACAAGTCTTTTGATGCAGAAATATTATTCTTGATCACCTCCAAGGATGAATCAACCAAAGGATCATTATTCTCAAAACTGAACATTACCTTGAAGTTCCTAGTCAAGTCTTCTCAATCCATTGTTTCTATGTGCACTTCCATCTCTGTGTACCAATTATTAGAAATTGTATCCAGATTATGAAAAAACAAGTTTGTCCACTCTCTCTTGGGTACTACTCTCCATGTCGCGATAAAATTTGTAATATGTTTTGCAGGGAAATTCAATCCATTATACTTTTGTATAGGATATTCATTCTTTGTCTCAAAATTTTCTTGTAGTAAACTTTTTCATTTCTCCCAATCTTCAATTTTGTCCTTTTATGTATCCCACCATCTCACTAAAGTCACTTTCAATGTGAAATCCAAAGTTAACATTCTTTGTTGATCCAATATTTGCATTTCAAACTCTTTGATAAAATATTCTATAAGTGTTAGTCCAGTAAAATTTGGTGGATCACATACCTCTATGCCAATCCATCGTAACATGCATGTAATTTGAGAAAATTTCCTTGTTGATACTTCATGTAGTCTTTTTTGCCAAATATCTAGGGCCTCTTCTGATTATGATGCACAAGAGATAATACTACTCCAACTGAGTACACTCTTAGTTGTAGCATCCACATAATCATCCAACTGCACATTTCTATTATACAAATGGTCAAGTTGTTTTCTCTTTGTTGGTTCTAAAAATCTTATTCCTTTAGTGAGATCTAACGATGTAGTAACCTTCAAGTCTTCTACTTTGAATAAAATTTGTCTCTTCTTTAATTCAATGATAGTATGATTATAAAATTCCTAATCAATTCCCAATAGTATTGGAAAAGGTGTACTTCCATCTAGTGTTTCAATTACTTCAAAGTCTGTTGCACTCCATCAATATTGACACTTACCCCTAACATCCTTCCAACTGGAACAATCTTATGTTGGTTTCCTAATATCAACTCTATTTGGGACCAAATTAACTTTGGATCTCCCATCATCTCCCATGTCTTCCTCATGATAACATTCACATCAGAACCTAGATCCAAAATGATATTTTCCATGTTGTAATCTCCTATAAGCACATTAAGATGAAACTCCATATTCATTTTATTCTTTCGGTGTACCTATTTAAGTGATCTTTGTGTGATAGTTCACTCTTTCTCTTCTGTGAAATGTTCAATCATTCCATGAATAATACTCAAAGCAGACTCATCTTTCGTTAATTCTAAAAAACTTCTTAAAAATGTTTTCAAAGTACTTACCTTTTTATTTTTCTTCTCTAAATGGTCATAGACTAGGGGAATATCATATACCAGTGGTCTATCATGCAACGGTGGTGCAGTCGAAGTTGATGTAATCCATTCTATTCCTACCACTTATTTCCTACCTTTCTTATAGGTCTCTTTCTCTTTTCTGAGATCAAACAACGACAAACACTCTACATATTTCCTTACCCAGTTATGGATTATATTCCTTTGATCCATTGCATTAGATCTTGTTCTCATCCCTTCATGTGTAATTGCTCCTACCTTAGGTTGCTTTTCACACTAGGGTTTTATCATGTATACATTTGTGTTCCTCTTTCTTTTCCATTTCATGATCAATTGTGGGAAATATTTCATTGCATGGTATGACACTCTTCAATATGTACATACCATGCATAGGTTCGGACAATCTCGATCCAAGTGTCTAGGATGATTATAGTTGCAAAATATAATAGGTCCTCTTCCTCTACCAAATCTACCACTTTCATGGCCTTTGAACCCTTCTATTCTTCCTTAGTTATAATCTTTGGGAGTATTATACTATGAATATACCCCTTCTGAATATTCCCCTTTGACTCTATAAGTATCCGAAGTTCATTCTCTCATCAATTCAAATGTGTGACAATCCTTCTAGTCATGTCCTACTGACTTACAAAAGTTGCAAAACAATTTCCTCATAGTACTTTGGTATTTCTGCAACAATGGACAGTTATGAGGGTGGAGACCCATCGTATTACAAATCTCACACCATGGTCCTAATGGAGTTGGTTCTCCTATATTCAAATGTTGTTGCAAAGTTGGACATTCATTCTTATGATGACCTTCGTTTCTGCAATTAGTGTACCATACATTTTCTTGCTTTTATTTCCCATTAGAAATATCTTGCAACTAGATTATCAATGTAGTTAATTTTGACTGAACTTGAGACATCCCTACATTACTTTCTCCTACATAGGATAATTACAATTTCATATCAATTTCTAGAGCTTCTACTTGTGTCACAATATTCTACTATGTCAGAGGGAAAATCATATGTGGAAACAAATGTGCAATAAACCACTTTGTATGTTGCACATATTAAATCTATAATGACAACCAATCCTTCAATATCTTAAATCTTTTATCAAAATCCCAAACTTCATTTACTATATGATTAATCTCCCTCATCTATGAAATGAATTGTGACTCGAATTTAGGCTTCTAGAATTCTTTCAACAGATCTTTCTTAACCTCTGTCCATGTTCTAGTCTTCCCTATAGGTGTAGTATTATTATATTTCATGCACCATAAATAGGGTGCATTCTCTGAAGGTTTTTTCCAATTGCGCAACATTCACATCATCATCCTAGACATTCTTCATATCCCATATCATTTCACAAATATACAAATGTTATTTTGTATCTTTTGAACCCCCCTGAAAAAGAGGTATTATCAAGGTGGGATCTACCTGTTGAGCCCTTCATTTTGGTGAACAGTGTTGGTGCAAAGTTGGTCAAACTAGGGTCCTTATCAGGTTGCCAACAAAAGGTACTGAGTATTCTAGAGCGTTGTAATTTTCATCCTCTCTGGACAAAATACTTCTCACCCAAAGCGCAACCAAGACAAGAAGATAGGGAAGGGTAAGGAGAATACTTAGACAGATCTCCAGAATCATCAAGATTCAGCATAGTCTTGTGCAAGACGAATTAAAAAGTAGAATATATGAACCCATTGATAACTAATAGTAATGAAAATGGAGTTGTGACAATATTTTCAAACATCTATAACAAATTGAACTTATCAGACATGAATAAGTAAAGTAAAATGAAAATTCATATACATAGACAGAGAATTAAACGGAATATTTCAAAATTTTAGGCCCTTCCATATATTATCATCAAAAGATTTTATAGTATACAATTCAATAGATACAATTCATTACTCTATTACAATGTTTCATGGCTCCAAACTCATTCCTCAGAGATCTATATACCCTTTTCCCAAAATGGATTACAATAACATATCCTCAATAGAGTGAATGGTAATCTTGTCTAACCCTATCCAACCCTTTACAATCATATATATCTCGTATATATAAGATAATTGGGATTTTTTGGTTTGAGACTTTGCATGATTTCTTGTTCTTGTTCTATTGTAGCTTCTTTCCCCTTGTTGGTGTTGTGTTGTCACTCTTTCGAACTATTTTTTGTTTCCTCGCTTTCTCTGTTGTCCTTCTCCTTTGTGGCTTGTGAAACTTATGTTTGACAAAAATTGGGATTGCAGTCCTCCTTGTGCAACTTCTAATCAACAAAACGAAGGGCCCAACAATCTCTGACCACAATCCTTGACTTGTCCTCGAGTCAAGTCCTCGGTTCTTCCATGATATCTTCTTTGGCCTATTGCTTTCCTTTGTCGTATGTCCCTACTTTTCTTCCATATTCTTCTTGTTCTCTTTCTTTTTCCACCTATTCAAATGAAGGGCCCAACTCTAGGACCAATTCCAGGGCTCTTTTCCTTACTCATTGAAAACTGAAAATTTATCCTCCCACTTCCTGGCAAGGAGTGAAGCATCATCCATGATCTATTGAGTAGCATCTGTAATGCATCCCTTAGGCTTGGATGCGACCAGGGAGTTCCATTCTGAATTAGATGTGGCATCTACCTGATGCATCTACATGTAAGTTGTCTGGAAAATAGGTTGAAACTCTCGTAGCTCTTTCTTAGCTACTCACTATGCTTCAAATACAAAATTCAGACCGTTGTCCACATGCTAGATCTGATCAAATTTTTTCTGTTGCTCTAGAAGATCCATGGTAAAAATAAATTCCTCGTTAAGCGACTGTATCTTTGTGTGCACATCATCCAGAGTTTGGCTGCACCTTGCAATGATACCCATCCAGTTGCTAACTTCATGAAATAAACTTGTGAATTATGTTTATTTTTTTTGCAGTGTTGCTCTCGCGTTATTTCCTTCAAGCACTACTTTTTCCATTTGCTCTTGAAGCTTCTTGGGTTGTTTTTCTTCTTCACCTTGACTCTCCCACAACTATGATTCAAGGTTCTCTGTGAGAATGGCCATCTCTAACCATGCTCCCTGGAGTAGCTCAATCTGTTGCTCAAGCTCACCTGCTGCACTAGACTCAGGCAGTTGTGGTGTTGACTTTCAAATCTCTAGCCAAGCTTATGCAAGCTTCTCCTTGAGTATTTCTATTTTCTACTCCACTTGGATCTTTGTGTATTCTTCTTGTGTCCTGCATGCTTAGGTGATGAGTATTTCCTCCTTTGAAAACTCTACATCCATTTCATCCTTCTAGAGTCTCTTATCCAGTTGATCCGTTGAGGCTCTAATCATCGCTAATAGTTGTGATGACAACCACTTAGCGAGGTCAGTAGAAGAAGTGGTGGACTCTCTCGGTACTTTTACCTATATCGAGAGTCCACTAGCTGTTGAGTATTCCAAAGGTGTCTCCACCTATTCCTCCCCTGTAGATGGAGCTTGTGAAAGTCTCATCCTTAATTATGATGGAAGGAATGGTAGCACCTATTTTCTTTCCAGGCAAAGTTGCATCAACTTTATGCACTATTGTGGGTTCTAGAGTACTAGCTCCATTTTCTCCTACAATGACGTTGCACTCTATCCTGATGTAGTCTCGGGTTCCTCTTGAACCTCTAGTACTTCTTCCTCTTTCTGGACCTAGGATTATGTGTTTGCACTTATTTGGATTGCACCCTCAACATTGATCATTGAGTGAGTGTTCCCAGGACTTATGACTTGCGGCACTGGTATTGTTTGCATATCCATTGATGGTGGAGTGTCATGAATTGGTAGAAAAGGAATAATTTGTTGGCTCAGGACTTCATGGTTTGGACCAGTGAGTTTTGGTTTATGTTCGGGTAGTTCAAGGGGCTCCAACTGCATCGGATCTGATTCAGTGGTTTGGGGTGGGATGGTTATTTCTCGAGGTGGAAACTAGGGTTGTGGGGGTGATGGGGGTTGTTTAGTAATGATGGTGGTGGATGGAATAGTATCAGGTTCAAGATCATATTGAATTTCAATGATCATTTGGGTCGCTCGAGTCGATGCTCAAGTACGAGGGATGGTTGATGATATAGGTTGAGGGTTCAAGATTTTTACAGGGGAGAGCCCTATCTTGGGTTTATTGACCAACGGATCTCCAATGAAAGCAACAATTAGGATGTCATTGACATATTTACCTGTCAACATGACTTTCTCTAGAAGTTGTGGGAACATGGGTAACGTCCTCTTTTTGCATTCCAGCGGTTACATCTCTTCCTCCTCCTCCAAGTCTGTATGCATTGGAGCCTCTTTATTCTTCTCCTTTGGGCCTGAGCCTAGTCCTACCCCTGCTTCCTACCCCTGCTTCCTAACCCTTTTTCTTCAAAATATCTGTTGGTATGAGGTATTTCATCCTAGGTTTGCGAGGGTTGCATTTCACTCCTGGCCATGACATGACCTCCTTGTCAAAGGCCTACTCATCCAGGTAGAATGACAACATCTGAGAGTGGAAGTCTTCTCTCTTGTCATGCCTTGGATAGATAAATGTGTGGTGGGGGTTCATGTTGAATGTGATGTTCCATGTGTTCAGGTTGAGAAATTCCTGAGGTATTCATAACCTATGAGTTGCTTCAAGCAATCGGTTATACCATTTTGAGAACCATACGTTGTTGAATGTGGTGCTCTCTAAGTCTGACATTGAGTGCCAAGGCTCAAACATATTTTCAAGTCAGCCTTTGTCTTCTAGTGATAGAGGTCTTCCTAAAGCTAGTGTCCACTTCAGTATGGAAAATGAAACTAGCAAGTATCCATAGGGGAAGGTGTCACCCTTCTCCTATGCTTCTTCACATACTACCAAGAGTTCTTATAATAAGTAGCTACACCAATTGAATATTTCTCCATTGGCACAAAAATCTGCTACTGACAAGGCATCCATCATGCACTCGCCCTTGTAATATGATTACATCACCTTCCTAGCAATCATATAGCAATCATTTTTTACTGTCTCAGGTAGAATGGGGTCAATATTGGTTGTGCGCCCCTCTCTCTAAGTATTAAATCATTCATACAAGTTGGGTTCTCAATTTTTCTTCCCATGTTTACTAGGACCTTGAAATCCTTTTGATACATCCTCGCCTTAAATGGAGAGGCATCTGCGTTAATGGATATCCTCTACATGTATGGGATATTGTGTTTCTATCCATAATCTCATGTCATGTACGTGTTTGATGAGGAACTTAGTACACCATGCAATCTCACTCATAGTATCGAACTAGAGGCAAGTCCTAGAGGTTCATAATAGTGGAGTTGAAGAGGTTTATGAACTTCGACTTCGAAACAAACTGCATCCCTGCCAACTCATCTGGAGACACATTCTATAATACATCAATGTTAAATTATGGAAACATGACCTAGTTTGTTAGATCGAGGTTCAAGAGTTTGACTTGATCAACTTTTCCCTTGAGATCTCCCACAATTTCAACCTGGGGATCACATGGCTCATCCGGCACTACATCTTTAGAAATTGAACTCCTCCTTCATGTATCTCTCGACATAGTGACTCTAGAATGTCCACAGAAATTGATAGGATAAGTGGGATTTTCTATCCTGATTGAGGGTTACGGGATTGTACAGGCGTGAGTAAAATTCAGAAATTGCAAGGCACAAAGTTCTCTCTAGGAAACAATATGTCTTACACTGATTTCACACACCCTTATACTCGGGCTTAGATGGAAATTTCTATAATAACTGCTAATACCACTCATCATTAATCCTATAGACACAACTTGGAGCTGATTTTTCCGACGAGACTATTTAACAGGGTAAATCTATGGGATGATCCCTAAATTTACTGAGCAAGCTGGTCATGGGCGTGGTCAAATTCAGACCTTACCATTTGAACGAATGAGAATCCTAGCACGGATATCGATGCCATATTTGCATATCGCATCTTTATGGTTTAAACAAGTTCGGATGGGTTACTGTAGCATTCATAAAGGCTATGACTGGACTGGGTTCATGTGGCACATGGACTAGGATTGTGTCTAGATTCACTCTCCCTCCAACCATAAAAGGGTCCCTGTCGCATTTAATGATTGTCTTTAATGGAATCATGTCTCTTTTGATCCTACGTTGTTGAGTAAGAAGTTATGCACAAAATCAACACAAATGAAAAAATGAAATACATCATAGAGGGGCTTCAACAGTGCAATACATGTCGCAGCGCAACAATGCACACTTTGAATTTATTAACTGAATTCACAGAAATTGCAAAAAAAAATTCAAATCTAACTACTATACATGCTCCTTTGGACTAGATAAAAAGTCCTTTAGCTCAGTTATGAGAAATATAGGGTTTCATGCGAGCATCATTCACCCATCCTGGTTGAAGTATACCATCCAGTTGCATGAGTCTGACTGTTCTAGAGGGTAGGATCTCTGCAACTATAAATGGTCCCAACCAATGCAGGCACAAATTTCCTGGATGTTTCTGGTATCGACTGTCATAAAGTACAACCTTATCTCCTTATGCAAATGTTTTAGTATTAATGTTCTTGTCATGCCAAGATTTTTGCCTTTCTTTCTCAATTGATTGATGAAAGTCTTCTAAAAACCTAGTCTCCTCAAGTTCTTGCAATTCTGTAACCCTCTGTGTGACTGATTCATCCTCTGACATGTGTGTAATCTATGAAATGTATAGACTTGGGGTGATGAAATATACAGATACCCCATCCTCTTTCCCATAGAATAGATAAAATGGAGTATACTTATGGAGTTTCTCCATGGTTGTACTATAAGACCATAAAACTGTTGGGACTCTGTCATCCCAATCTTCCCTATTTGTGTAACAAACCTTCATTAATCCTCTCTCCAAAATCTTGTTAAACACCTCTACTATGCCATTGTCTTGTGGATGATAAGGGATACTTTTATGATGTTTGATTAAGAACACTGTTGTAAGATTCACTATTGTACTAATGATAAAATGACCACCCTAATCACTAGTCACACTCCTAGGACATCCAAACCAAGTGATAATGATTTCAAAAATAAACCTGGTAGCAGTATCGGTCAAGAAATCCTGAATAGTTTTTGCCTCGTACCATCATTTAATGTAATAATTTGCGGTAATAATATGCCTAGCCTTTGAGTGCTTAGTCATGGGGTTGATCGGCCCAATAAAATCATCTGGCCACTTCTCAAATGCTTGTAGAGATTGAACTAGGTGAAGAGGCAATTCATATCGTCGTGATGGTTGCCTACTCTCTGACATATGTCGCAAGATATAGAATATTCCTTTGAATCCTTGAAGAGTGTGGCCCACCATAGTTCATCTTGGAGGACTTTCTTCCCAGTGGCCTTTCCTCCATCATGGCCTCCTGCAACTCCACTATGGAACTCCCACAATATGTCTTGTTTTTCATGGTCTAAGACACACCTATTGAGGATACTACCTAGGCCCAACTTATAAAATTACCCCGCAAAAAATTGATAGTATGTTTCTCGAACCACCATGTGGCATTTCTGAGTTTTAGAGTATATTTATAGGCAGGACCCTGTACTCAAGAAAACTTCTATGTCTTCCAGGTATTCCAGTATGGCCTCAACCCGGAATAGGTTTGCATATGGGAGATGATCATCGATTGCTCCGCCACTTTCTCCTAAATATAATATGGACATGTGATTAGGGCCCACATTGCATATTCTTGGTTTTACGATCACCTCAAATGAAAATTCCTGAAAGAGTAACAACCATGGACAAATTATTCCTTCCAAGACAAGCTTGTTAACTAAAACTTTTAACGTAGAATGATCAGTGAAAATTTTAAAATGAGAGCCTAAGAAGTAATGTATAAAATTCTTTAGAGAATAAATCATAGCTAAACCATCCATTTCTATGGTTTTATCGTTGTGCTCAGCTTGTGACAACTTCCTACTAGAAAAGTAGATGGGATGATCCATGTCTCCATCTTTTGGTTGTGCTAATATGGATCCCAGGGAAATACCCAATGCGTCCATGTGCACATGAAATTCATTTTCCCAGTTCATAAGTATCATAATGGGTGTTGTGTTGATCTTTTCCTTTAGGATGTCAAATGCTTTATCACACTTTGGTATCCACTATAACACTTCTGACTTCATTAGTATATTTTCCATGGGTGCAGTAATGTTTGCACACCTTTTGATAAACCTGCAATAGTACCATGTGTTCCCAAGCATGGAGTGCAGTTGTTTAGCACTCATAAGAGGTGGCATGTTCACAATGACTGCAACTTTGGCTGGGTCTACCAATACTCCTTCTAGGCAGACTATGTGGCCTAAGAGATTTCCATGAGGCACACAAAAGATACACTTTTTGAGGTTCAAATATATCTGCAATTCCCTACATCTATCAAACATCAGACGTAGTAGCTCTAGATGTTCTTTGAGAAGACTGTATACCATCCAATCGTCCATATAAACTTCTTCTTGGAAGGCTACTATTACAATCTGGGAAAAAACTGTAGGGGTGTTCTTTAGGCCGAAGGGCATCACATTGTATGCATATGACCCCCATTTTGTTATGAATGCGGTATTCATTTTGTCTTCTTTGACAATTCTCACTTGGTGATACCCAAAAAATCCATCTGTAAAAGAGTAAGATTCTTTCCCCGCAACCTGTTCTAGCACTTCGTGAGTAAGAGGTGTTAGAAAAGGGTCATGCACACAGGCAAAGTTAAGGCTTTTGTAGTCTACACATACCCTAATGTCCTATCTACCTTTCTTACTCTAGATGACTATGGGGCTAACCCATTTTTCTTCTTCCACTGGAAAAATAAGTCCAACCTCAAGCATCTTGTTTATTTCCCTCTTGACCTTCTCTTTCACCCTAGGGTTAAGATGATATGGTCTATTCCATACAAGTTTTTCTCCTGTTTTTAATTCAATTTTCATCTCTCCCATAGCTCCTTTAATCCCTTTTATCTCTAAAAATGTCTTTGTGAATAAGTCCTCATACTCCCACAACAAGCTATGTATCTCTTGGCTAGTTTTCTCATCCCAATAATCTCCTACCATAGCTATCTTGGGTTTCTCTATAGTTCCTATGTTGACTTTTCGCAACTTCGATGGATAATTATAAGAACTATCCATCTGGCTGGGTATGGTGTTATGGGTTTATCTGCTTCCATTTGTTTCCTTAATGGATAAGTTTGTCAGTTCTTCCAAATCATCTGGTTTTTCCAAATCCTTCTCAATATTATATAATTTTATAGGTGTCTTGTCTGTGTCTAGGTGAAGGTTAGACTGGATCACTTGACTATGCTTTCACATACCATTGGGTCTGATTTATGTTCACTAGCATCATTAAAAATGAACTTTTTAATTCTTTGTAGGACCATCTTGAGCTCAAGGTACTTACTTGTAAAAGAGAATTCCTTGAAAAATTGGTCTACTAACATTTCTCAGTTGTTGGCCTGCCTTCTGGTCTCTTCATGCATGTAGCAAGATTTTGGAATTGTACCTAGCAAATGGGGAAATACTTGAACACACAAGAGAGATGGTATTTCTGCAACTTGACACTATCTCACACATTGTTCAATATGTGTTTTAGTATTAGAGTGTCCATTGAACAGTTGTGCAACTTGGAAATCCATCTGCATCTTTGATTTAATTTGCTCCTTATCTTGAAATATTTTTTGGATAGTTTGCTTCAAATCCTCCCAGTTCTTAATCAAGGCTTTGTGACTAGTCCACCATCTAGTAGGAGTGTCCTGGAGGGATAATTCGAGAACTAAAATCCTTTGATATTTCGCTATATTTTCATCCATGCTAACCAAAAAATGGTTAAGTTCTGAGGTACCATCATATATTGAATGTTCTCTAACCTCAATTCCAATCCATCTAGATGCTCTGACAGTTGTGCGTATCCTTGAAAATATTTCATATGACCCTCGCTACCAACTGTCAAATGCTAGTTCTAAATATTCAGTTGTCGATGGTATCCTCCTCCAACTCATTGATCCATCAACAATAGGGTTTATGTAGTCTTCTCTCATTCCTATTGTTATAGCATATAATTGATCCAAATCTTCTCATTCCATATTGTTGTATGTTGGGTCTATATATCGAGGACCTACATAAGGATCCAAGGGCTGACCTACTTTAATTTTCTCTGCTTTGAATGTCATAGTATCCCTCTTTATGTCAATGACAACATAATTATCATAGGCCCAATCAATATCAAGTAGTGCAGGATAAGGGTCCTTATCCCCCATGATTTATGTTGAGGCACTGAAAATAAATCTTAATGATTGAAACAATGTCGCCCACTCAACTTCGACTTTTTTTGAAGGAATATCCCCCCCTCATGGCGTGTGCAGGCGTGTACATCTATACGCTCTGTAATTGTTTCCTACTTCATATATATGCTATCTTAATATATATGCTATATATTCCTTCATATAAATGCTCTATCTAGTACATAAGATATAGGCTATCTAGTAACTAATCAATCAACTATAGGCTATTTATTCCTTCATATCTCTGCTATATAGTATCAAATCCTTTTCCTAAGCTAACCCCTTTGAATCATCACTAAATGAATGCATAAGAAATTTGATCTCTTGTAATAGCATAAGACAAGTTGATCTATGGCAAGCTTTTAAGATGATTAGGTTACCTCAAAATCAGCTACAGTCTTCACTCCCGCAACATCTATCTCCACTTTCTCTAGTCTTCCTATTGGAAAAATACAATAATGATTGGCCATTATTAATTGGAATGGGGAATATGTTAATTGGGGTTTCCCTAATGGAATATCCCTAGGCCGAACCCAATTGTAAATGTAAATTCAAATGTACTTAAGCTGGTGAGATATTTGATATCATTTTGTATGCACCTTTCATGGCATAGTGTGTGCATGTACTGTGCAGTGAAATGATGAAGTGTGCACATTCTTGAATACCACGCGCAACAACTTAAGTGAGCACAATTTTGAGGCCAGGGATCCTTTATGTATATGATGTGTTTTATAGGTTGGTGAGCTAGTTATTATAAGCTAGTATGCCTATGTTTTGATTAGGCCAGAGAGCCTAGATGTTAAAGGCCAATGAGCCTATTTTTGTATATATATCATCATTAATATAAAATACATCACTACGCGAAGAACGACCATGATAGAAGGAAAAGGAGCTAAGCTAGGGATCTTAAGATAAGAAGGAATATTATATTAATATTTCTTAAAGCATAAAGTATGGATAATTATTTTATCCTAAGTTCCAAATTTGGGGACAAGTGAGCCAAAGTAGCTCCCAACATGACAAGTGTCAAGTTGGGGACATGCATACATATTTTTTGGACTTAGTTCATTTTCGATCATTCCTTCCATCATCGATCATCCATGTAGCCATTCCATGAGCATACACTCACTCTGTCATTTATCCTTTGTACCTTCATATCACTGTACCTAAACCTGTATCCATAGCCATACATGTTTATGTACCTGGTTAGCATGGGAGCTAGATTGAAGAGGTGGGTTGTCAGGCCCGTGAGAAATTTCTCTCTAGGTGAGAGAATTGTTGGGGAATTGATTTCCTGAAGGTGCTAAAATACAGCTATAGGTCTCTGAGAATTCTTGTTCGACCTGTTGTTGAAGCCCGGAAAGGAAGTGGGGCAGCTGAAGGACTGTCGAGCAGATAAGGGACACACTTCCTGCGGTGGGATAGGCATGTGGGGAATGAGGGATTGTAGGCTGTTAGTTTGAGTTGGCACCTGTGAAAAATTATTTCTTGTTGTCTATGAACCATTAGCCTAGTTAGGAATCCCTCTACCCGGGGGGAGTTTAGTCCTAGCTCAGGAGTGACCCACTGCTGAGAGTGATGAGCAGTGTGGTCTAAGTTTGGGAGGTTCATGGAAGTTCTATACACAGTTGATGATATTCTTACCAAGATAAGTGTCAACTTTGTGATAAATTTACAGGCTAAATTATTATTTACGTGTGTATTTGTATGGGTTTATCTTATGTGTGGCTATAAATGTCTTTATATTTATGGGTATTTATTATATATGTTTCATGTATATGTTTACTTTTATTTCAGTATGAATCTGTGCATTTATGAAATGTATTTTTTTGTTTACATTTTCTATATAATGTTCCACAAGAGTTCTACGTGTATATGTTTTAATTGCATGCAGTTCAAAATTTTTATGTGGCATATCTCAGTTAGATGTTGGGTATGTTATAGTATGTTATGTGGAAAGAATGAAAGCATTCTCTCATGTATCATGGCCTAGCCTGGGTGGTCAAGGATGTTACAATATGGTATCAGAGCTTCAATTTTCAACACTGAGCCTAGATGGGCCGAATAATTTGAGTTGAAGTGAAATTTCATAGGAGATTGATTTCGAAGTGACCAAATTTCAAGTCACAGATCATCCATGGTAAAATTTAGAAGAAACGACGCACAATTAGGAAAATCCCCAATTTCGGTTGGTAAATTCATAGGAAAATTGAGAAATTCAGCCATGTGATGAGATATTATTAATTTAATATCTATTATAACAAATTCAGACCTGGAATTGGTTGAACTTGAAGTTACAATGAAGCCATGAAATATGGAGCGAGTTTTGTAATTTAAATTCTCAATTCATGACTTGAGTTTGGGAAAAATTCGTCCCAGAACTGTCAACCCATAGCGATTTTTTGTTGCATAGGTTGAATTGGTGTTATCGAGGTGAAATTGAACAAATTTCACAGTTGTAGAATGTCTATGGTACAAATTGAGAAAAATTTAAGCAGAAGCCCCAATTTTTGCAGCGAAATTCACGAGGAATTGATGTGCATAAAAATGAATGTGTGTAGTTGGGTGCACTAAAAATGCATGATGCACAGTAAAATGCTGGTGATATGTAAAAATTTGGCGCCACGTGAAAAACCATTGGTGTGCTGGTGCACACGCTAAATTTTGGCGTCACGCGTAAAAATGTTGGTGTGCATATGCGCACACTAAATTTTGTCACCGCATAGAAAAATGTTGGTGTGTGTGTGCGCACGGTAAATTTTGGTGTCATGCGGAAAGATGTTGGTGTGCGGGTGCGCGTGCTAAATTTAGCATTGGGCGTTATGCATACATATAATAAGGTGCACGCGCTAAATTTAGCATTGCGTAGTGTGCATACACATCATAAGGTGTGTGTGATGTGCACACACATGATAATGGTGCACGTGGTGTGCGTAGTATTGGCAGAGCATAGAGGGGCTTGGTTGGTGCGAGCGCAATGTGGGTATATGTTGTCGTGCGACAATTTTGTTAATGGTGCGCGCAGAGTATTGGTGCATGGTGGGGGCATACAAAACTTTGGCATGGTGCAACACGTAGAGTGAAATGCGTGCAGAATATCAGTGCATGATACAAAAATTGTGTGCAATAGGTAATAGTGCAAGAACCAAAACTAGACGTGGTGGATATCGACGCACGAGAAAAAAGTAGTGTGCGCCAATTATTGGCGTGATAGAGAAGTGATGCATAGTGGTTAAAGTTGTGCGAAGCATGATTTACCTTGTGGTGTTTCCGCACATGATAAATATGGGTGTATTGGTTGAAATTTGTGCACACAAAGTCATTTGGATGGTGAAAAACAACGGAAAACCAGTGAATTTCCGTGACATTTTATATTGTTCGAACGTCATCTTTTTGCAGTGCGTTTTTGAGGGCCTTAACAACATTTTTAGCTACTCAAAAACCACGAGAACGGAGTGTGCATTAGTACACTCTATCTCTACAACTCAAGTAAAAGAGCTCGGAGAGAGATTTCTAATGGTGTAAATCATTCGTCAAACAGACATTTCATGAGAAAATTACAGCACAAATAGTGGAGGGTAAATTTTAAGACCCATCTAACTTCAAAGAGCCATAAATTTCTTCTCCGGAATCAAATTGAGGCACAAGAGTAGTCAATCGAAATCTATTGAACCATATACGACATTCCTAGAGATGAATTAAATTTCTAGGCATGTTAAAATTGTTTAATATGTCAAAGAAGGCACCTGTAGCATTCCATACCAAAAACAAGAATTGACCTAGAACTTCAACAGGCTGTAAATAGCAACCCGGAACCTAGAAAAAGGTGAAACTTGGATAGAGTGTCCATAATATGTATATGAATAAAAATAATTGAGCTCCTATGAAAAATCCAATGGAGTAAGTGTGAAATTTCATAATTACAGCACAAAGTTGTGCCAAGTTGAAAAATGAACAGAAAAATTAATGGGCAAAATTATAATAAACATAACTTTCTTCTCAAGACTCGGAATTGAGAATGGGAGTAGATGTTGGAAAGGTGTTGGAAAGTGGAATCTAAATATCCACCCAAAAAAATGATCTAGGAATTCAATTTTCTAGGAAATCAGAAGAAATAATTCTGATATATATTATTGAACCAGAATGGTTCATATTTTCATGAAATTGTTGAAACAGTTAGCCTAACAAAGTTTTGTTGGATGCACATTTTACAAAGTTAACAACAAATAGATCAACATAGATTCCAAATTAATGTAATAGGCACAAGGGACTTACAGTTAGGAGGATGATATTAAAGGGATGGATGTCCATTTGGGCATTGAAGGAAAAAACTCCAATGGACATGGAGAAGGAATATGGTAGAGACCATTAAAAATTTGCAGAAGGATGTACAAATCCATAAAGATGATAATGAAAGGATTATGAGAGCCAAGGAGAAACATGATGACTTCAACATGAATTTAATGCAGAGCTTGAATAGAATAGAAACTAAATTGGATAAGGAGAGTGTCTCAAGAAAATATGGAAGTCACAGGCCTCCTGATGAGAAAAGAAGAGCAAGGATTGTTAGCAGACATCACCACCACTCGCTGAGGAATTCCAATAAGAGATCACATAGCAGCTCAATCCCATCCCCTATTAGGAAGCATAAGGGATCTGGCATGGATGATCTGCAAGGAGAAATGAACAAAATCAAACCTCCTACATTTGATGGTGAGCACAAGAAGGATGAAGATGCAGAGACATGGTTGTTGGGCATGAGAAAGTATTTTCAATTGCATAATTATTATTCTCATGCAGAAGGTATAATTTAAATCTATCAACTTAAGGGAAAGGCATCCATGTGGTGGGATCATCTTGTTCAGGTGAAACACATTAAAGAGAAAATTGTTAGTTGGAGGGAATTCAAAAAGTATTTTGAGAAGAAATACTTGAATAAGAGATATTATGACAAGAAAATGAAAGAGTTCTTTGAACTCAAGCTTGGGAGTATGACCATTGATGAATATGAAAGAAGGTTTTTAGAACTATTGAAGTATGTCTCTTTCATCAAGGATGATAAAGTTAAAATTTAAAGGTATTTGAGTGGATTGACATCATTCATCAGTGACAAAATACAGTATGATGATCTAAATACATTGGAGGAGACCATAAGGTGAGATAAATGCCTATATGATCAGAAAAAAGAAAGGCCAACTTTCCAAAAAGATTGGGAAGACAAAAATAAGTTCAATATGGATCAGAGGAAGACGGGAGCTAAGCCACCATTCTTCAGAAATAACACTTAGGGACAACCAACTTCTAGAGAACCCATAACGATTGAGACAGGGGTTCAAAGGCCAAGGAAACCACCTATTCAATGTTGGGGTTGTAAAGGATATCATATGTTTAGAGATTGTCCGCACAGAGGTGAAAAAGTGACAACTATTCACAACGTACAACAAGTTGAAACAATGAAGGACATGGGAAGAAATGTACCAAGGTTATATGCAGGCCTAGACAATAAGCAATCAGATTATCAATCACAAATGATTGAAGTGGAAGGTATCATCAACAACCAAACCATTGCTATTTTAATTGATTCAAGATCTATTCATAGTTATATAGATCCTAAGATGGTGGAAAGTTTTCATTTGCCAAGAAGAAAGCATGGAAAATATTGGTTGGTGCAGCTGGATAACATAGCCAAAAGAAAAGTTAATGATATGGTTAAGTCACGTCTTATGGACATGAATGGACTAAACACCAGGGAATATTTGAACATCTTTCCTTTAGGTTCCTATGAATGTCTAATTGGGATGGATTTATTGGACCAACATCATGCTATCCTAGAATTTCATAATAAGGAATTTACTTGCTTAGATAAGGAAGGGAACCTAAGGAAAGTGCAGGGAATTCCTAGGGCAATGACCATCAGAGAAATTTCAGCATTACAGTTGAAGAAATGTTACAGAAAAGGTTGTCAAATATTTGTAACTCATATGGAAGAGACACCTAAAGATAAGGCGCCAAATTTGGAAGATCATGCAGTCTTGGAAGAATTTGAAAATGTGTTCAAAGAAGTACCAGGACTACCCCCAAAGAGAGATATTGATTTCTCTATAAATTTAATGCCTGGAGCGGCTCCAGTGTCAAAGACTCCTTACAGAATGAGTACAATCGAGCTGAAGGAGTTGCAAATGTAACTTGAAGAAATTATAATGAAGGGATATATACGCCCAAGTGTGTCACCTTGGGGTGCCCTAGTCTTGTTTTTGAATAAGAAATATGGGACATTAATATTGTGCATTGATTTCAGATAGTTGAATAAAGTGACTGTAAAGAACAAATATCCTCTACCAAGGATTGATGATCTCTTTGTTCAATTGAAGGATGCAAATATATTTTCAAAGATAGATCTCAGGTCAGGATACCATCAGGTAAGGATTAAAGAGGAATATATCATCAAGACCTCCTTTAGGACAAGGTATGGTCATTATGAGTTCACAGTGGTGCCATTTGGGTTGTCAAATACACCAATTGTTTTCATGTGCTTAATGAACGGTGTTTTCTGAGAATATTTAGACAAGTTTGTCATTGTATTTTTGGATGGCATTCTTTTTATGTTCTAAGTCAGAGGAAGAGAATGAAAATCATTTGAGGATGGTGTTGCAAGTATTAAGGGAGAATCAATTTTATGACAAATTGAGTAAGTTCTCATTTTATCAAAAGCAAATTCATTATTTGGGACATATCATTTCAAAGGATGGGATAGAAGTGGATCTGGAGAAGATAGAAGCCATTAGAGAATGGTCAATGCCAAAGAATGTGATAGAGGTGAGATCGTTCATGGGTCTTACAGGATACTATAGAAGATTTATTGAAGGATTCTCAAAGATTGCACAACCAATCACTTCCTTACAAAAGAAGGGTGTGAAGTTTCAATGGACATTGGATTGTGAAAAGAATTTCCAACACTTGAAACAGTTATTAACAAGTGCTCCAATACTAAGGATTGAAAACCCAAATGAATACTTCATTGTATGCACAGATGCATGTAAAGAAGGACGAGGCGGAGTCCTCACTCAAAATGGGTTTGTTATATGTTATGAATCAAGGAAATTAAAGGAGCATGAAAGACACTATGCCACTCATGATTTGAAGTTCGAATCCATAGTGCATGCCTTGAGGAAATGGAGACACTACCTCATGGGGAAAAGGTTTTAGTTGAGGACAAAACATAATGGTTTGAAATATTTATTTGATCAATGAACTCTAAATTCTAGGAAAAGCAGATGGTTAGAATTTCTAAGTGAATATGACTTTGATATAAAGCATATCAAGGGGAAAGAGAACCAAGTGGTTGATGCACTCAGAAGAAGAGTGCATGAAATGCATGCTACATCCATTAGCATGTACCAATAAAATTTGAAACATTTAATTTTAGAGGCTGCAAAATCAGATTTGCAATACAAGGAATTAGTGGCAAAATTACAGCGAGGTAATTTGCAGCAGAAAATTGAAGAATACAAGCTAGATAATGATGAAATTATCATGTACAGGGGTAGAATTTTTGTACCAAATTCCCAGGAATTGAAAAATATGATATTGAGATAAATGCATAATGTACCTTATGCTGGACACCAAGGATATCGGAAAACTATTGCAGATGTCAAAAGAAAATATTATTGGCCAGGCATCAAGAAAGAAGTTGTTGATTTTATTGCCAAATGTTTGGAATGTCAAAAGGTAAAAGATGAGGATAGAGACCCATCTGGTTTGCTACAACCATTACCCATTCCTGAGTGGAAATGGGAAGTTGTAACAATGGATTTCATCACCAAAATTCCTAGAACAAACAAGCAACACCATTTTATCATGGTAGTGGTGGATAAGATTACTAAGGCTGCCCATTTTATTCCAGTTAAGATCACTTACAAGGAAGCCAAAATTAATGATATTTATATGAGAGAAATATCTTGATTACACGACATACCCAAGACAATTGTGTCTAACAGAGATCCAAAATTTACTTCAAATTTTTGGAAAGAATCATTTAATGGATTTAGAAAAAAATAGAATTTTAGTACAACTTATCATCCAGAATCAAATGGACAAACATAGAGGGTGAATCAATTGATTGAGGATATGTTGAGGATGTATGTGATGGATAAACCATCAAAATGGGAAGACTACCTGCACTTAGTACAATTTTATTATAATAATGGGTACCAAACATCTCTAAAGATAAGCCCATTTGAGGCACTTTATGGCAGAAAGTGCAACACACCAGTAAGTTGGGATAACCTAGTAGATAGAGCAGTGGTTGGGCCAAATTTACTCAGGGAAATGGAGGAGAAAATGATAAAAATAAAACAAAATTTAAAGGTTTCCCAAGACAGGAATAAAATCTATGTTGATAAGGGCAGAACTCAAAGGGAATTTAAATTGAGAGACCATGTATTTTTGAAAGTGAAAGCCAACAAAAGTTCCTTGAAGTTGGGAAATTGTTCAAAGTTGGCAGCTCGCTATTGTGGGCCATTTTAAATCCTAGAGAGGATTGGTCCAATAGCTTATATGATTGCATTTCCTACATCTATGTTTGTTCATAATGTATTCCATGTATCATTGCTCAAGAAATATACCTGATGCTAATTATGTTATTGATTCGAATTTGATTCAGGTGGAGCAAGAAGGTGCTTTCCAAGTGCATCCGGTACGCATTATGGACTAGAAAATCAAACAACTCTGGAATTGAGCCATAGGGATTGTAAAGGTTGAATGTACCTGGTACGGTCCTAAGGACACTACTTGGGAGCATGAGGATGCAATGCAGGCAGAATACCCGCATCCTTTTGAGGATTTTTTAAAATTTTGTTGTATATGTGTACATGATGCACAGAGGATAGTATATAACTAAGGGGATGGGATTGTAATATCCCTAGGTCGAACCCAATTGTAAATGTAAATGCAAATGTACTTAAGCTGGTGAGTTGTTTGATATCATTTTGTATGCACCTTTCATGTCATACTGTGTGCATGTACTGCATAGTAAAATGATGAAGTGTGCACATTCTTAGATACTGCGTGCAACAACTTAAGTGTGAAGGATTTTGAGGCCAAGGATCCTTTATGTATATGATGTGTTTTATAGGCTGGTGAGCCAGTTATTATAAGCTCGTATTCTTATGTTTTGATTAGGCTGGAGAACCTAGATGTTAAAGGCCAGTGATCCTATTTTGTATATATCTCATCATTAATATAAAATACAGCATTGCACGCAAACCGACCATGATAAAAGAGTATGGGGGACTAAACTCCACTAGTTAGGGAAGGGGGGGGCATAAAATTTAATGAAAAGGGGCTAAGCTAGGGAGATTAATCAAAAAAGGAATATTATATTAATATTTCTTAAAGTATAAAGTATGGATAATTATTGTATCCTAAGTTCCAAATTTGGGGACAAGTGGGACAAAGTAGCTCCCAACATGATGAGTGTCAAGTTGGGGACATGCATACATATTGTTTGGACATAGTTCATTTTCGATCATTCCTTCCATCATTGATCATCCATGCAGCCATTCCATGAGCATACACTCACTCAGTCATTTATCCTTTGTACCTTCCTATCACTGTACCTGAACCTATATCCATAGCCATACATGTTTGTGTACCTGGTTAGCTTGGGAGATGGACTGAAGAGGAGGGTTGTCAGGCCCATAAGAAATTTATCTCTGGGTGAGAGAATTGTTGGGGAATTGATTTCCTAAAGGTAATAAACTACAACTGTAGGGCACTGAGAATTCATGTCTGGCATGTTGATGAAGCCCAGAAAGGAAGTGGGGCAGCCGAAGGACTGTTGAGCAAAGAAGGGGCACACTTCCTGGGGTGGGACGTGCATGTGCGGAATGAGGGATTGTAGGCTGTTAGTTTGAGTTGGCACCTGTGACAGAGTCTTTCCTGTTGTCTATGCACCATTACCCTGGTTAGGAATCCCTTTACCCAAGTGGAGTTTAGTCCCAGCTCAAGGGTGGCCCATTGCTAAGAGTGATGAGAAGTGTGGTCTAAGGATGGGAGGTTCATGGAAGGTTTGCACACATTCGGTGATATTATTACCCAGATAAGTGTCAACTATGTAATAAATTTACATGTTGCATTATTATTTACATGTGTATTTTTATGGCTTTATATTATGTGTGGTTATAAATGTCTTTACATTTATTGGTATTGCTTGTATATGTTGCATGTATATGTTTACTGTTATTTCAGTATGAATCCGTGCATTTACGAAATGTATTTGTCTGTTTATGTTTTATATATAATGTTCTGCAAGAGTTCTATGTGTATATGTTTTAGTTGTATGCAGTTCGAAAATATTATGTGGCAGAGCTAAGTTGGATGTTGGGTATGTTACAGTATGTTCCATGGAGAGAATGAAAGCATTCTCTCATGTATCGTGGCTCAGCCTGGGTGGTCGGGGACGTTACACCTAAAGCTTCTCAAGTCTTTTTAGGTAGTATGTTAACATTATATCCTAGATCTAACATAACATATTCAATCTCAAACTCATTTAGATGGGTTTCTAATCTAAAATCTTTCCCGAACCATATTTTCCTTCTTTGCACTATCTAAGTATTCTTCTCAAGAAGATTAGTCCTTATTATAGTTTATGGGGATTCTTTAGTTCCTAGGACTAAGTACAAGGTGTTGCACAACTTTTTTGTCAGCTAGTCATTCCCAAGAATATCATAAAATAACTGAAACCAAAGGTCAACTACATTTTTTGACTTCTCAGGTTGTCTTATCAGGACTACGGGGTTTTAGGGTGCAAGGGGTGAAGAAAGAAACAACACAATCTTATTATAAACAACAGGCTGAAGGGGTATTTTTTCCATCTCTAGGGAAGGTATACTTTGGAATACTTCTATTGAATTTTTAAATAATAACTTATATTTAAGAGGGTCCAACCTGTCCTCCTTAGGCACTGTTTTTTGGTTATGAGGCAGATTATCAACATCTGCATTGATTTTTTCTCTTCCTTGAGTAATGATGTTAATCTTGGGCAGTTTTCCTTTAATGAATCTCTTTATCTCTAAGCTTATAATATTAGTTCCTCGTTGATGCACCCGATCTTCCCATTTCAAAATTAGCTCTGGGCAGTCTTCAGTTGGATGCTCATTGGTTCTGCAATGAGAGCACCATGGCCACCTCGGATGAGGAAATCCCTATCCATGAGACCTTTATCATAACATTTGTAGCATATACTTGGTCCTCTTCCCCCAGTTCTTCCAACTCTGAAGTCTCCTCTAGCTCCACCTCCTTGACCTCTTCCCAGTCCCTGAGGGGCTTCATTCACCCTGAATGATGTTCGATCTAGTCTATCTGCAAGTGCATCCAACGCTCTACACTAATTGGTAGCATGCATGGTAGATGTGAAAAATTCACAATGTACAATATCTGTTACTATTGAACACTTATGAATAATGGGGAATTTCCTTGGCCCATGCCCATGAATTCGACATATCTTGGAATACTCAACTAACGACAATGTTTGATTACATGGAAAATCATGATACGAGGTTGGGGTATAGAATGGTGAATTCCCAGATACTTGCGCAAATCCTCCCATGGGTCCTGATGCGGGTCCCATCATATTGTGAGGAGGTCCCATTCCCCTCATACGTGGAAATTCGTTCACCAGATGTCACTTGTGTAACATCTGGTACACCAGACTTGTGGTCATCCTAGTCTGGGTATCATCAATTCTTGAATATTCTGTGTCAAGGTCGATATTTGTCCTTATAGTTTCACCAAATTTTCATTTTGACGGGGGTCTGGTCACTCTCAAACTCCCTGGATATCCTATCATGGCTTCAATATTAATTGATTATTCCAAGTCATCTTTCAAAGTGGCTATCTATTGTTGCATTAACGGAATTTGTGACAGAGGTAGAAACCCATGGATATACCATTATATTAGATGATCCTCATGAATCATATCCGCTAACCTCCCTATAGCATATTTAAACTTATGACTACATTCCCAGGTTGATTCACCTTCCCTTTGCTGAATTTTGCACAACTCAGATAGAGCTTGTTGTTTTGACTAAGGTAGCTTAAAATCCGCTATGAATTTTATCCGTACTTGTCCAAGTGTGAACGCTTGTCCTTGCGCTCTTGGCATTCCTGGTTAAATATCTTTCATGTATCATTTGATAACACGACCTCTCAAGGTAGTCTGGAACTCAACCAATTTATTTGTGTCTAGAGTCTCTCTGGACCTCCAGATTGCTTCGCATAGGAACCAATGATGCTCAACATCCTCGTCTCCCTTACCCCAAAATTCTAGGTATCTAGCAATTGTACCTCCTGCATTGGAAACCATTGTTGATATTACTTATCCTATCAATATAAAACCTAACAGTATTGGTTTCGATCTACTGGGGGATCCCAATATCCTCCCAATATTCACACTTACCAGTTGTGACTAACTAACAAATGGTAATGAAACAGAAATAACATAAGAAGGTAGTATAGAATTTAACATCGGTATAGGAGAAACTTGGAGTATGGGTGATTCAGGGCTATTGCCACTGGCTTTGGGGTAGGTTTCTTTGATTTGGGGGGTCTCGTTCTCATCCTATGGAGCAGTCTCTTCAGCCAAATTCCTGATATTTCCTGGTATCGGGGCTGAATCTTCTCTTTCTTCTGCAAGATCCATGTCGCCTTTCTTTTCCCATGCTTCTACACCTTCTTATTCTTGTCCACCCTCTTAGGGATTTCTTTCTCTCTACGCTTCTCTCTCACTTAATCTTTGACTGGCCAGTATTTTCTGTCTTCTCATCTTTCGTAGCTATTCCTTTTGACCTTCCTCGACTTCTCCTGGTATGAATTCTTTTCGCAACTTATTAGATTGTTTTATTGCTTTCTTTATCTTACCTCTCCACCACTTCTCAACTATGGTAGATCTTTTCAAGGATCACTCATCCCTTGAGTCCATTTATTCTACTCCCCCATTTGTAAAAGAACCCTCTCCCCTCTCTCAGGCCATGATTCCACCCCAAACTCACCGCACCCCAAGCGAGGGTTTTTAGGTTGTCATCTCAGTCGAGGAAATAGCCCACATCCCCTCCTCCATCAAGAAAACCTTAATCCACAGGGGAATTTATCTCAACAACCTTACCCTTTCATATTTCTTTAAATCTGCTTATGCCCGTGAAAAATATTGGTGATTCTCAACGGAAAAATCGGTAATGTATCCTTCCAATGTTGTATTGACCCAAAAATCGATCATTCATGTTACCAGATGATCCAGCCGATGAAGCACTATAATATTTTTTGTATCACAAGAACAGGTCTTCTTGACTCATTCTTGAAATTTTGGAGCTTCTTGGAGCCTATTTATCCAATGGAAAAGTTCTTCCAGAAACTTAACCCATAATATCTTGTACTGGTCACTCGATCTTTCTGAGTAAAACACAACCTCCCATGTATCTTTCACATATTTTCCTCACAACTCCACTCCTTTCCATACGAAGGCATTGCAATTTTTATCCCACCACTGGTGAATATCAAATCTGTGAATCTGTGGAAGCATTCTCCCTACAGGTCCCCTTTTAACATAGGTCCCAACAACAAAACCATTTTGTTCGCGTAAATTTGATCAGACCAGGGTCCTTCTCAGGTTACCAATAAAAGGTACCAAGTAGTCTAGAGCACTAGCGTATTCATCCTCTCCAGAGATAATAAGTCTCACCTGAAGCACAAACAAGACAAGAAGATAGGGAAGGGTAAGTAGAATACTTAGACAAATCTCCAGAATCATCAAGATTCAACATATTCTTGAGCAAGATGAACTAACAAGTATCATATTTGAACCCATTCATAACTAATATTAAAGACAACGAAGTTGCGATAGCATTTAAAAATAGTTATAATTCATTGATCTTATCAGACATGAGGAAGTAAAGTAAAATGAATATCCATAGGCATAGACAAAGAATTACATAGAATATTTCAAAAGTTTAGGTCCTTCCATATATTATCATGAAAAGAGTTTCTCAGATACAATTCAACAAATACAAGTCATTACTTTGTTACAATATTTTGTGTCTCTGAACTCATTCCTCATAGCTCTATATACCCTTTTCCCAAATGGATTACAATAAAAAATCCTCAATGGAGTGAATGGTAATCTCATCTAACCCCATCCAACCATTTACAATCATATACATCTCATATATATAAGCTAATTAGGATTTTTTGGTTTGAGAATTCACATGCTTTCTCATTCTTTCTCTGTTGTAACTTCTTTCTCCTTGCTAGCGTTGTGTTTTACTTATTTCAAACTATTTTTTTTCCTCGCTTTCTCTACTGTCTAACTCCTTTGTGGCTTGCGCAACTTGTATTTGACCAAAATTGGGTCTGTAGTCCTCCTTGCACAACTTCTAATAAAAAAAATGAAGGGCCCAAAAAAAAGAAGTTGCACAAGCTACTGAGGAGTTGGACAATGAAATAAAAGAAGAAACAAAAAGTGCTTGGAAGGATAGTGCAACATCAATTTTCAAGAAATAATTTGAAACAAGATCAAGAAGAAGAGAGAACTCTCGAGTTTTCAACTAGAATACCTATAGAGGATTATATATATGGGATCGAAATGATTGTAATGGGGTTCTTAGTTCTTTGTTGTTGTTGATTGTTGTTGGATTTTTTTATTCATGCCAGAGTCATTGTCGTTATCATTCATGTTGTTAGCTTAGATGAGTCTTGAGATCTGGATATGAACCAGACTATCAATGTAATAGAGTTTTGTATTATTGTAGAGTTGGAATGAGAAAGGAACTAAGATAACCTCTTCTCATACTTGTTGGGGAGTATCCTCTTATTTCTTTTATATGTGCCTCAATTTGTCAGAAGAACCTAATATGTTAATATAATTAGAGGCCCAAATTTTGAATATATCTTGTCTATTTAGTCTTCCGAATATATTGAATACTGCTATGTATTATCTTTTATGTCTGATGTGCTTAATTTCTTCCTTGTGAATGCAGACACAACTCTGTTTCTTTATTCTTAATTAGGAAATGTTCAGAACTGCTACAAGTTTAATCTATCTTGCACAAGACTAACATGAATCTTGATACTTCAGATATTTGTCTAAATATTCTCCTTACCCTTCCCTCTCTTTCTTGTCTTGGTTGTGCTTTGGATAATATTTATTCCCTCCTAGGAATATGAAAATGCCAGTGCGCTAGACTACATGGGTACCTTTTGTTGGAAACTGTAAGAGGACCCTGTCTGATCACTTTTGTGCCAACAAAATGGTTCCATTGTCGGGACCTATGTTTTAAAATGGAACCTTTAAGGAGAATGCTTTCACAATCTATAGATATGATATTCGATAATGGAGAGAATGAAATTGTGATGCCTTTATCTGGACGAAAGCAGAGTTGCGAGGTAAATTCATGAATTCTACAAGATATTCTATCTTTTACTCATAAATATCGAGTGACTAGTATGATATTCTGAGTAAAATTTCCAAAATAACTATTCCAGTGGATAGATCAGCTACAGGAGGCTCCAAAATTCTAAGAATGTGTCAAGAATACCTGTACTTGGGATATAGAAAATATTGAAACACTTCATTATTTGTACCACCAGATTACACAAGCAGTCCATTTATGGGTCAATCCGACTCTGGAAGGATATATCATTGAATTTTCAACCGATAATCACCAATATTTTTCATGCATAGAAGAAATTTTCAAGAAAGGTGCACATGAAATACTGCTGAGGGAAATTACCATGTGGATCAAAGCATTCTTAATGGAGGAGGGGATGATAACCATTCCCTCGACTGAGATGGCAGCCTAAACACCTATGCTTGGGGTAGGGTGATTTTGGGGTAGTATCATGACCTGATAAGGGGAAAGGGTTCTTTGATAGATGGGGGAATATAAAAAAAATGTACGTAAGAAATGATTGAGCCTTGAGGAGAGCCTCCATAGTTAAGAAGTGGTGGTGTAAAAAGGTAAAGAAAATAATAAAGAAGTCTAAGGTGTTGCGGAAAGAGATCAAATCAAGAGGAAAAAATGAAAGAAATAAGGAAGAGTTGAGGAAGGAGAAAAGAAAAGAAAGACTGACCAGTATAAGATTACAGCAGAGAGAAGCACAGAGAGGAAGGAATCCCTAGGTCAGTGGACGAGAAGAAGAGTGTAGAGAAGTAAGGGAAGAGAAATCACTTCTGGACCTTGCAAGAGACCAAGAATATTCAGCCCCGAGATCATGAAACATTAGGAATCATCCCAAGAAGGCTTCTCCAGAGGAAGAAAAAGAGACCCCCCAAATCAAAGAAACGTGCGTAGAAATCAATGGAACTAGCCCTAAATCACCCATTCCTTGGGTGTCCTCTATACCTGTGGTAAATTATACACTGCCTACTTATTTTATTTTTGTTCCATCGCATCCAATTAGTCGATCATATTCTGTAAGTGTGAAAACTGGGAGAATATTGGTATCCCCTGGAATATCGTAACTAGGACCGTTAGGTTTTATTTTAATAGGAATAGTGAGACCCAGAATGGATGGAAATATGGGAGGCTCAATCACCCAATACCCATAGTTTTGGGGTAAAGGGGATGAGGAAGTAGAGCAACATTGGTTCTTATGTGAATCCATCTGGTTATCCAAAGGAACTCTTGATGCAAACAAGTTAGTGGAATTTTAGAATACCTTCAAGGGCCATGCCATCAAATGGTACATGAAGTCTATTGAACCAAGGGTACAAGTACAAGCGTTCACCCTTGCCCAAGTTTGTTTGAATTTCATCGCCGACTTCAAACTATCTTAGTTAGAGTAACAAGATTTATCTAAGTTGTGGGAGATTCAACAAAGGGAAGGAGAATCTCCCTGGGAGTACAGTCATACATTTAAATATTCTATTGGGAAGTTATCACATCCAATTCATGAGCATCACTAGAGGGAATGGTACATCCAAGGATCACTACCTCTGACGATAATTCCTTTAACACAACAGTGGATAGCCACCTTAACAGACTCCTTGGAACAATCAATGAAGATCGAAGCGATGGAAGGTTATCCAGGGCATCTGAGGTTGACTAGGCCTCAAGTGGATGGAAAATTGTCTAAAATATAGGGACAAATATCAATGCTAATGGATAATATTCAAGAATTAACCATACCAAGAATAGGACAACCGCAGTTTTGGTGCACAGGATGCTAGACAAAACAGTATCTGGAAAATGAATGTTCACGCATGAGGGGAATGGGACCTCCTCACAATATGATGGGACACTCTCCAGGACCAATAGGAGGAGTTGCACAAGTATCCATGACTCCACCATTCCATGCACCAGGGATATACCATACATTCTCGGGCACTCAAAAATATCAACCAACTGAGTATAGTGAGATTTTTCGATCACATGGGCATGCACCGAGGAAATATCCTATTATGCAGAAGTATGTAACTATGCCCAATAAAATACATTGTGAGTTCTTCACATCTATGATACATGCTACAAATCAATGTAGATTTTTGTATGCACTTGCTGACAGATTAGATCAGACAACATTCAGAATAAACGAAACCCCCCAAGGACCTAGGAGAGGCTAGGGAAGTGGGGTTGGAGGTGGATTCAGAGGAGGGAGAAATAGAGGAAGAGGTTTGAGCTTATGTTACAACTACAATGAACTAGGTCACCTTTCCAGAGACTACCCTCACCCAAGACGACCATGGTGATCTAACTGCAGAAATAATGGGCATGCAACCGAAGAATACGCAGAAATAATTGTGAAATTGGAATATTGGTTTCATCAATGTGGATCTAATATAATAATATCAGAAATTAAAAGGGGAATCGAGGGACAACTAACTAATATCAACATCATTACTCACTGAGGAGAAAACACTGGGGAAGATGTAGACAATCGACCCAAGATTCAGAAAGAAGCTCCTAAGGATGACATGTATGACCCTTTGAAACAAAAGTTGTTCTTCAAAGATGCAATATAAATGTTTAAGAGTATCCATAATCTAGGAATAATGGATAATTCCCCTAAAGTCACCTCACAACCTAAACTTGTGGAAGCCCCTATCTCACTGTCGACACCTAGAAACTTTGTAATTCCAAAGAGACACACTGAGCAATCTCAAAGTGTAACCAATATATGTTTTCAATTGTTCTTTGATATCCTAGGGGATGACCAAATTACAAATAATTTGTGCAACACCCTGTACCTAATATTGGGAAATGAGGGAACTCTAGAGGCCATAGTAAGGACCAACCTCCCTGAGAAGAATACCCATAGAATACAAGGAAGAAAGGTGCAAACAGGAAAATAATTTAGGTTAGAAGCCCAGTTAGATGATTTTGAAATCAAAGATGTCATGCTAGATTTGGGATATGATGTCAACATCATACCCAAAAAGACCTGGGATGCTCTAGGAAAACCTCATTTAGCATATTCCCCCATCCAGTTGAGAATGGAAAACCATATTGCATTTTCCTAGTAGAACAGTTAAAAAATGTGGAAATAGATGTTGCGGGAGTTAAAACCACAACTGATTTTGAAGTAATTGAAATCATAGGAGATAAGGATCCCTACCCTTATTTACTCGGAATTGATTGGGAATATGAAAATTATGCTATCATTTATCTAAAGAGGGACACCATGATATTTGAGGTAGATGGGATAAAAGTAATTCAGCCCTTGGATCCATATTTAGAGCCTAGATACACTAAACCAGTGGAAACAAATATGGAATCAGATGTTCTTGACCAATTATACACCATAAAAACATGAATGAGACTATATTACATAAATCCCATTGCAGATGGATCGGCAGGTTGGAGAAGCATACAGTCTGCTGATGAGGATTCAAAATTAGCATTTTATAGTTGGCAGCAAGGTTCATACAAATGATTCTCAAGACGATGCACAACTGTCAGAGAAGAGACATGGGTTGGAAAGAGATGAGAGAACACCCAACATATGATGGTACCTCAGAGGTACATAGTTTTGTTTCCATCATGGAAGAGAAAATAGTGACAGATCAAAGGATCTATGTTCTTTAATTATCCTTGCAAGATACCCCCACAAGATGGCGGGCCACTCATAAAGCCTTGATTATGGAGTGGGAAGACACAAAGAAATCCATACGATGTTGATTCCAAAGTAGGGATCAACTGAAAGAAGAGATGAATATAGACTTTCAAGATGCACAATTGTTCGATGGATGGTCTGACCCTAAAGTTTATATTAAGCATTGCTTGAAGCAATGGAGAGTTGTGGAAGTACCCTATCACCTGTGGGTTCATGTATTTATCCATTCGTTGGGTCCAATCCCAAAATCTTGTATATACATGAGGAGACTAGAAGGAAAACAAATTGTTGGAAGGCCTTATAGGAGCAATTTTTCAAGGACTTTTCCTTTACATGTAAGTACCTTGAGCTTAACATAGTCGTCCAAAGAATCAGAGAAATGATTTTTACTGAAATTTGCAAAAAGAGATCAAGTCCAATAGTATGTGATGACCATGTTCATTTTCTTCAGTCTATTCTAAGTCTTGAATCTGATAAGATAGTTTTACCTAGCTATAAAATTGATAAATACATGGAAAAACTCGATGATTTAGAAGAGCTTCGAAACTTCACCATTAAATAAATGAAAGGAAGTAGAGAGATTCAGGATACTATACCTAGCCCCACCAGTAGCTCCTATAACCATCCACTAAAGTTGTGAAAAGTTAATATAGGTGGTGCAGATCATCCTAAGATATCCTCCATAGGATATTAATGGGATGAGAAAAATATAAATGAATTACACAGCCTGTTGCACAAATACGAGGACTTGTTTCCAAAAACGTTCTCAGAACTGAAAGGTATAAAAGGAGTCGTGGGAGAAATAAAAATAGACTTGAAACTCAACTCAAGACCTGTGAAGCACAGACCATACTGCCTTAATCCTAGAATAAAATATAAATTCAAGAAGGAAGTGGACAAAATGCTTGCAGAAGGACATATTTTCCCTATCAAAGAAGCAGAGTGGATTATCCCCATAGTTATCCAGAGAAATAATATACAAAATACATTTGGGTCTATGTGGACTACAAAAGTATGAATTATGCATGTGTGCATGATCTGTTTCCAACACCTTTTAGTGATGAAGCATTAGATCAAGTTTTGGGAAAAGAATCTTATTCATTTATAGATGAATCCTTAGGATATCAACAAGTTAGAATTGTATAGGAAGATAAGAAGAAGACCACATTCATAACTGAATGGGGATCATTCACATACAACGTAATGCCCTTTAGCTTAAGGAATTCCCCTTCAGTCTTCTCTTGGATCGTAATAGAAACATTTCGAGAGTTCATCTACAAGTTTTTGGAAGTCTACATGGATGATTGGACGATATGCAGCCTATTAAAATACCTTGTAGGGATACTATGATTAATGTTTGATAGATGTCGTGAATTATATATATATATGAATATAAGGAAGTGCATTTTTTGTGTACCACATGGAAATCTGCTAGGCCATATTGTATGTAGAGAAGGAGTCTTGGTAGACCCAGCTAAAGTTGTGGTCATTATGAACATGCCGCCACCTACAAGTGTGAAATGATTTCACTCTCCAATGGGACATACGAGATATTATCGAAGGTTCATCAGAAGATATGTGACTATCACCGCACCTCTAGAGAAATTATTGAAGAATTCCAAACTATTTCGGTGGACACCAGAGTGTAACAAAGAATTCGATATTCTCAAAGAAAAACAAAGTACTGCACCTATCTTGATATTTCCCAATTGGGAAATTGAATTCCATGTACATGTGGATGCATCAGGCATTTCCCTGGGAGCCATTTTAGCACAACCAAGGGAAGGAAACATGGACCAAGCTATCTATTTTTCTAGTAGAAAACTTTTACAAGATGAACGCAACTACAAAACCACTGAAAAGGAAGGTCTAGCTATGATTTATGCATTACAAATTTTTAGACACTATTTGTTAGAATCTCATTTCAATTTTTTTACTGACCACTCTGCATTGAATTACCTAGTTAATAAACCAGTACTTGAAGGAAGAATTTGCAGGTGGCTACTGCTCTTTCAAGAGTTTTCATTCGAAGTAATTTTCAAACCAGGAAGATGCAATGTAGGTCCAGATCACTTTTCCAGATTTGAGTAGGGAGAAAGTGGTGTAGCAGTGGATGATCAACTCCAAAATGAGGACCTGTTCTGAATTGAGGCCATCCTAGAGTATCTTGAAGACATTGTTATCTTCCTTAGTAAAAGGACCTTCCCAAAAAATTACTCCACAAATAAAAAATGACATATGGTGGTTCGTGAAGAATAATATCAATTTATTAAGAGACAACTTCACAAATTAGGACTAGACAACATCCTCAAACGATGTGTCTTGAATCATGAGAGGCAAGATATCCTATGGGAATGCCATAGTGGAGTTGTGGGAGGACATGTTGAAGGTAAGGCTATGACATAGAAGGCACTTCAATATGGATTATGGTGGGATACATTATTTAAATATGCCAAAGAGTATGCTAGATCTTGTGACACCTACCAAAAAATAGGAAATCCATCATGCAGAGATGAATTACCCCTTCATCTAGTCAGAGCACTTCGGGCAATTGAGAAGTGGGTTGTTGACTTTATTGGACCAATCAA
>ML783339.1:16424-39207 GCA_009831015.1 Picea engelmannii | reverse complement strand
TTCCATTCGAAGACTAAGCATATACAGTTGAGGTACCACTTCATACGATCCACCTTGGAAGATGGACAATTGAAGCTGGAAAAGATACACACTAGCCAGAATCCTACAGACATGTTAACAAAGGGAGTAACCAGGGAGAAACTAAGTTCTTGCTCAGTTTCAGTTGGTCTTCAAGATTGAAGATGAAGATGAGAAATTTTCCAGGTCCAAGAAGGTTCAGAGTCCAGCATATGCAGCAGCGGTGGAGTTGTTGAGATCAGTCTCCAAGTGGGAGATTGTTGGTTGTGGAGCCTGATTATCTTCCTGATTCAGAGGTCCTCGCTTTCATCCGTGTTTATACCCCATGAAGTATTTACACCCTAGAAGTATGTACATTCTTCCACGCGGGGGAGTGTAGAGGGGGGGTACCCCCTCTGCAGGGTCCGGGGGAAAGCGGGCCCCTGGCGGGGGTTCGGGGGCGAAGCCCCCGAAGCAAAAATTGCCTTATAAAAGTATATTGTAATTTCATTGTAAATCTAGACCGTTCATTATAAGGTCGCAGATCTAATGGTAGAGATTATGTTAGGGTTTTTTCCCTAGAAGGAAACCCTCTTTTATGAGGGAAATGTATTGCGGCTATGTACGAGGGTGAATATTGTATTCTGAGAGAGGAGACTGTGAGAGAAAGAAGAGGAAGTTACAACGGGTTTTGCTGTAGGTTGTATCCCTTCATTTGCTGGATAATAATAAAGGAAGGACCTGGTAATTTCTCTGGTGGATGTAGCCCACACTGGGTGAACCATGTAAATCTGTGTCTCTCTTGTATTGTGTGTCTTCTGTGTTTTGTTTCTGCATTTGTTTTATTTTATTTCTCCCCGGTCCTGTTTTTCTAACAACTTCTTCCCTCCTAAGAAGAAGAAAATTCCAATGTGCTAGACTACATCGGTACCTTTTGTTGGAAACTGTAAGAGGACCCTGGTTGATAACTTTTACGCCACCACTACCCTTGCCATATATTTCTATGTAGTATTCCTTTTCAGTGACACTATCTAAAGTGTAGTTACTGTACTAGTTCAACTATTTCGACTCCCTTTACTATTATCATTACTTCCCCTACTCACTACAATCGAAAATTTTTCTTTAGATATCAAGGACACATAATGGGTCGTGGGTTCGACGTAGAGTCTATATTGAATGGAATATTCTTCTACTGGAATGAGATGATGTTATGTGCATGGTATGATATGGATTACTACACCAGTTTATCTCACTTCAAACTCACTATGATGCCCCTCTCTTTCAGCCACAATCCCATTCCTATTCGGCCTAAATATCTTACCACTACGCAATACTCCAATCTCTTATTTTGTTGTGCCTTCTTATTTTCTCTACATTTTCCACTCATCCATTCCTCATTCATTATTACCTGCAACACTCATACCATTCCTTATTCATCCCCCATTTCCCCCTATGTACGAAGGCTCTTAGATGCTAAGGTAATTATATTCAATATTCACGACTCCCTTTTCACACAATAACATCTTAATCCAAGTAGAAAGTGACTTCAAGTATCTTCCATGTGGCGCCTTAAATAATTCTCTTTCAGCAACACTATAGGACCAAGTATAATTTATAGAAAATTCAGTAGCATATCCTCCCATCACACTATCCAACCAGTAACCAACTGCACGTGATACCTTATTGCTTATATCTTTGAGTTATCATATTAACTTAGAAGTCCAATTTCTCGGAACCTCAGTGCAATATCTTTCGATATGTTCAACAAGTATTTGGATCCACTCTGGTAGCACATTCAGTAAATCAACAAACAAAATTTCATGCAAATCTTTGAAAACATAACTCTATAACCATTTTTTTGTGTTGATCTATCAATTTTGATTTTGATTTACTACAAACTCAATATACTTAGTGTTGAACCATTCTCCAATCTCTTCCTTAGTTGACCTCCACATTCCTCTCATTCATAGATCTCATTCGTAGAAACAGAACCATTTTTTGGTGTGCAATGGGTAGACCCAAGGTTCAACATTAAATCACCAACAAAACCCCAAAGATATCGAGCCTTTCAGCATCACCTGCAAGCAGGTCACATCTCACATGAGGTACCTATGGGGACTGCATGAACCATGTTTCCGCAGTCATTGGGGAATATGAGGCATTCATCCTAAACATTCACTTAACATTGATTCATTTATCTTTTGTGTGTAACCATAAAAGAATAATCATATATGAAAGATTCATATTATGTACTCATTCAACATATGCATGGAACCATTAGACACATGTTCATATTAACCATTAAGAATATATTACATGTGAATATTAACCAAAATAAACAATCACATCATGACATCAAACACATCAAAAAACAAGGACCTAACGTGGTTCACCCCAAACTGGGATACATCCACCATGACTAGATTTTTATATTATTCATTCTTAGTCTCCCTTACAATAGGTGCACACTGCACTCATACCATGATCTTCAGTAAAAATCCAACCCTACCCAAGTTCATCATTGCTACAGTGCACACATCTCTCTTGACTAATATTTGACTCAACTCATACTCATCAACTCCATAGAATAACCAACAATATTGAAATTACAATCTATTCATCAACCCATTTGCTCTAGCCAAAAATTACTCTCTATAAAAAAACCCATTACATATTTATAGTATTACAATAGGGATAAGAACAATACAAAGTGGACTAAATGTCCCAAAACTCTTAACTAACTTCCATATTTTTTGCGTTGACTCTTGAAAATGCATTAATTTCCTTCCACACATGTTTCTCCTTTGCCAAAATGTCATGTGATCCATGTCTACGTAATTCCATAGATGATTTTAGGGGATAAATTTCACAAATGGGATAATTTTCCATGGTTTTCCCAAAAAACGATTCGCCAATTTCCATTTTTTTCTAAAAACGATTCGCCCAAATTCCATAGAATAAAATTATTTTACCTAAAAAATTGCCAAACCTTTATAGAAAGTACATAAAATCCTTGGAAATTTGAATATTTTTACAAAACTATCGCCAAACATTTTACATTTTCCATATTAAAGACTAGTAAGATTAGCCCATGTTTCTACATTTTAATATAAATTTCCATCCTTAAAATCATCCATGCATGATTCCAAAAACTTACCAAAAATTGACCTGCTCCAATAGGGCAGATGTAGGAGAGAGAGAGACTAGGGAATGAAAAAGAACAACTAACTTATAATAGTGTGTGCTCTCTCTTAGGAATATGTGCATGTGCCTACAGTTCATACACACTATTAGGAATGCATGTGCGTTCCTAGAGTGTGTGTGTGCACTCTTAAGAACACGTTTGTATTCTTTTGAATTTAATTTTTTGGGGTGGGATTGACAAAATGTATGCTGACTAGTTTAGCTCATATTTAGGTTTGAGATGACAAACCTAGTTGTTCGATCTACAAATTGATAAAAAAAACTCCATTTTTGTGAATACCTCTCTATATCTCTATCTTTGATGTTATTTTTCTATAGGATAAACAATTTAGTTGTTGATGAAACTACAGACATAGATAGAGTCGATTATGCAGATTCTGAATGTATAATTTTTTTTTAAATTAATATTGTTTACTAGTTTTAATGTATTGTGGTCTTCGCATATATCAAAATCCTAGAGTACATACCTTTCTTATTTATGCTAAAATATTTTTCAGCTTAACCATTTCTCAAATGAGTTATATGCAACACTAGAGGAGACTGATACCTATGATCTAAAAATAAAAATAGAAATTGTTTTGATCATGTTAAAACCCTTTTAGCCTACATGAACAAAAGACATTGTAATTTCAGGGATATGTTGACTTTGATAATTTAAAAAATACAATATTATAAATTTCCCAAAAAAAATGGCATAGAAAAAATGAGTTCTATATAAGTATACAAGATTTTGGAATGAAATTCCATCCTTAAGGTACTCAACACCTCAACAAACAAAAACATATATCTAATATTTTGTTGGAAAAATAAGATACCACTGTTAGAAAAAATCAATTTTGACATAATTATTCACAATTTCTACGAATAAAGGTTGTATATTTGGAACGATAATTCAATTTCCTACATTTCATCTTCTTATACCATATTCAAATTCATTTTAAAAGTACATTGAATAATCACTCCAAGTTAATAGATTGTTGTTTTTCCAGATTTTCACTACCACTAATGCGTCATGAGAGACCATCATTAGCTTGCACTCACCGATTGCATAACTCTTGTGTAATGTTCCTAAGGGTAACAATGCGGTCCATAGTTGAATGATATCTCTTAAATCTGACCTGGAATTTATCTCTTTTACCGTGACTTTCTAGCCAAAGGTTGATATTTGTTTTCCAAAATAATTATGTATAACTTGGCTAAAATCAAGATAATCAAAATGGTCCTACAATTAGAGGGAGTCCTTATCTCCCAATTTTTAAAAATAGTTGTCTTGGGTTTAGGGAATCCCTTCTCGACTGCTAAATTGAAGAGCTTGTGTATGTGAGGGATGAGGATAGGCCCTTCAATTTTAAAAAGTCTAGCTTGGTAGCTATTGGTGCAGGTCCATTTTGGGAGGAAAGACTATTTTGGGTGCATGCCTATTTTTGGAAAGAAAGATCTATTTTTGGAGCGCGCTCCAAAGGTAGAAGAAAAAAATCATGCAAAAAAAAGAAGGAAAATAAACATGCAGAAGGAGGAAAAACAGAATGCCACACATGAAAACAGACCTAACCATGTTAGGGTTTTGAAAAAAATGTAATGTCTAAAAGCCAGTAGAGTATTATAAATAAAGATAGAGGAGGTCTATGAGAGGTTGCTTATTGTTTTATTGTTGTTCAGTTTATTATTGATTTATTAGGCGAGGAAATATAGTTTTGATTTGAATAAGATAGTTTTTTAGGGTTAGGTCATAAGTTGTGGAGCCTAGTGTTATCTAGTCCACCTCAAAGAGGGTACATACCCTCCTTTTTTGTAATCCTAAAGATGTAATGAGCACAACATAGATTTTGCAGAAGAATTAATAAAAGAGAAGAAGAGACAGATCTTTGTGGACATATCCCCAAGGGGGTGAACAATGGTAAATATAGTGTGTTAATGTGTTTGAATGGATGCTTTGATGTTATTTTATGTATAAATTAAAGAATGAATTGTTAAATCTGATTATAACAACATGCATGTGTAGTTTAATGATGAATGAATCCTAGAAGTAGATAAATGCATATTAATGTTAATGCATGAGGAAAAGGATAAAAATACAGCCCCAATCCCTTCCTAGACTACAAATAATTGAGTATTGCAGTCCCCCATAAAGTTATCCCGGGTGATACTACATTGTGCACTTTGTGCATAGCATTATCTTCTGGTTTACCAAGAGGGCTGATAGTTTTGAGGGTTTTGTTGGAAACCTATTGAGATCAAAACCTGGGTCAACCCAAGCATCCAACAAATGGTTCTGTTGTTGGCTATAACTGCACAAGATTGAGTGGAAGGGATCTGTTGAAGCAAATCACGAAGAATGAAAGCATATAAGTTAATGTTTAGGAAATGGAATCCAATGAAGGAGGATATTGAAAGATGGTTAAGGACAAAGGAACTTGAGTTTTCATAAAAGGACAATAGAAACCCTAAATTTACACCACAAAAATATCTCAACAAATATGTGTTTAGCAACTTGCATGAATTATTTTTCTATGATTTCCTACATCTATTGCAGTAGTGGTTATTGAGGTTGAAGGAAAACCATCCGACGAATCAGATCAACATCTAGAGTGGCATCCAATGGAGATCGTGCAGTTACAAAAATTCTATAATAAATTTACGCGTGCAATAGATTTTTGGTTAGACAATATTATTGCATGGTTTATCACTAAATTTGTAGTTGATACCGCGAAATCATACACTGCTACAGAGAAGGATTTTCTAAAGAGACTCATAGGTAGGTACATCAGATCACTATACACTTCTATCAATATTTTATTGTATGACAAAGGTGTGCTGACCATGGAATCAAACAACTAAACTTGCATGCAAGCATGGGGAGAGGGGGGAAGCACTGACAAGAGTTTGAGATATGGATAGGAATATGGATAAGGGGAAGTAGAAGGAGGCCATGGACCCAATCATGATGGGTGTAGACCATACAAAGAAGATAATGGAAAAATATGGAAAGATGCGTAGTGGAAGACCTTACCAATATAAGATGAATAACAAAAAGACGACCATAGCCATCAGAGAGGGCTTGGTGAGCGATGAATAAGAGGTAGAGGCTTTTCAAGCTATGGATAAGATTGAGAAAATCGTGTGTGCAACATATGAAATGAAAACAAGAGGTCCAATATCAGGAACAGAAGGTTGAACTCCAATCCAAATCATGGTCAGTGTGGAACCTACAACCCCATGTGCGACTACTACACCTGAAAGAAAACCAACTTTTAGAAAACCGATTTTTAGTAGAAGAGGGGCAGCAGGTCAAGGATCCAATAGTGGAAAAAAAACTAGGGGTACAACTTTAGGGAGTAACACTCAACTATATACATCGCATGGAGGAAATAGTTCAATGTAGCTCAAAATGTAAGGAGCATATTCCACTATCAAATTACCATAGTTTTGGGGTGAGACATTAGAGGACCCTAAAAATAATTTATTTATCTTTGAAAAGATCTACGAATCAAAGAAGGTCACATATGAGGATACAAAATTTGTGCAGTTAGCTATAACACTTACAGATTGTGTCTTAGACTGGTACATAAACCTTGATGTAAACATTCCACAAGGAGCACCAAAGAATTTTGCATGGGTGAAAATATTGTTGGTAAATGAATTTCAGAATCCAAGCTCAGAAGACCCGTACATGAACTAAATGATTGAAATCAAGAATAATCCGAGTCTATCTGGGAGATTGATAAAAAGTTCAAACATATGAAAGGCAAGTTGAAGTATTTTATTACTGACATGCAACATAAGTAGTTATTTGTGAACTCCTTATTACCACACTTGAAGTATCCTTTGAGACAACATAAGTTCCAAACTCGGGAAGAGGCCTTACAAGAATCCTTGTAGCTGGAAGAAAACCAATATCAATAGATAGATCCAACAATAGAGGATTTGAAATAGGATCTAAAGAATATGACATTTCAATTGAACGAGAATAATGGGAAATAGAAGAGAGAATTTGTTTGGCGTATGTTATGTAGGACAGAAGGACACCATAAGAATGAATGTCCAACCTTTGCCCACTACATGGCTGCAGGGGTTCCAAACCACTTTACAACAGGAGGAACATGGTGCGATATTTGTAAGACACATGGGAATGATCCATATCATTGTCCAATGATGCAGTAGTATAATGCAGTGCTAAAATGCTCTTACTGCAATTTTTCAAATCAGTGGGCCATGATGATAAGGATTGTATAACGTTGGAACTTATGTGAGAAAAAAATTTAGACACATACAGGGTGAAAGAAAAGATGATGATATGTCTAGTTGCATCACAGTTCAATAATTTACAACCACAATTCAATCCCATGCATCCACAGTACAACAATGCAAATCCACAGTATAATCTTGCACAGTGTCACTAGGTACCACAATACAATGCACTGCGAGGATATAGAGGTGCATTCATAGGTGGAGGTTGAGGCTGAGGAGGATTTCGACAAGGTAGAGGGCCAATAGTCTACCACAAATGCCAACAACTAGGAAATTATGCAAGCGACCATCCACTTCCACATGCGACATGCATGTATTTTCGTGCAACAGACCATGGCATAGAAGACTGCCCAACACTATTGGGAAAAATTCAGGGAAAAAGGAACCAAAAAAAATAGAATGTCTAGCATATTTCTGCAGAATCCAAGGATGATGGAAATAATATCAACATAGTTACTTGAGGAGGAGCTAAGATAGGATTTTATGCAAAAAAAAACGAACTAGCTCAACATTAGTGGGTCAAAAAGAATACTGAGCCATAGAAGAATTTTGACACATGGAAAGAAAAGGAAACATTTAAGGAATCCATACAGGATATTCTAAAATAGAACATCACATCTACATCAATTTCACAGTAAAATAAAGATCCACCAATGTATGAGATTCCATATCCAATGGATCACACCAGCAAAGAACAACCTTTATAGAAAGTAACATAAAGACTTTTCTACTATCATGTGTTAAGTTATTGAATGAGCCATCATCCATTAAGGTCTTATATAATTTTATCAAAAGATGCAACACAGAAGTAGAAGGGAAGTTAGAGAAGAAGGAAGCCAATCATCTCCATACAAGAAGACGAACAAGTAGAGAATTAAAGCTAAATGCCAACATTGAATATTTCAATATGGGAGATATCATACTTTATTTAGGATCTAATCTAAATGTCTTACCTAAGAAGACATGGAAGCGTATGGGGGAACCCACATTATGATATTCGCATGTCTATTTGAAATTATCAAATCATCATAGAGTATTACATATGGAAGACTTAAAGGTGTGACAATAGACTTGGATGGAGTGCGCATTGTGGAAGATTTAGAGGTTATAGAAATAGTATATGACACAACAATCTACCCAACATTACTTGGATTCGACTGGAAATTTGATAAAAATGTTGTGATCAACCTAAAGACTGTAAATGTGTTGAACCTGCATAGAATAGATCTAGCTAGAAAATACTACACACATTTGTAGAGAGAAATTGAGAAAGAAGAAGAATGAGAGAAATAATGGAAGAATTCTCATTAACTGCATTCCACACTCAAAGAGTAAATAATTTACAATAGATATAGGATAAATTAGTAACTAATGAGCCATAGTGGTGGTCTAGAGTGATATGGACACACACCAATAGTTACGGGAGTGAACTGCCACCTATTTTAGTCCCTCGGGAAGTTATGGGAGTGAACTACCACCTAGTTGAGTTAATTGGTCAACTAGTCTTCAGTTAACTGACTGAACAGAGAGTAGTGAGGATTTAACTCATGGAATCAAGGCTAATGTGCCAGTTTGGTGATGATCCTAATTCAAGGTTGAATTATAATGGTGATGATCCCAATGTTGCATGGTGATAAAACCAATGCAACATCAAAACTCAACTCAACTAGTCAAACTGAAGTGTCAATTGAAAGAGAATATTCTCTAGATGCAATATTCTCTCCTAAAATATAGGAGACTAAATAATGACTAATAAAAAAGGAAAAACCTTAGGAAAAAGAATTCCTAGGTGTGTTGAAGTAACTCCAACACCCCCCTTGAACACCACTATGGTGAAAATAAAGAATGGGTCCCAGCAACAAGGCCGTGTTAGGTACCCAAATACAAAATATACACTGAAAATAAAGTGAGGAAAGAGGGAAAACCTCATGGGAAAACCCCCCCCCTCAAATTACAATGCATAAAAAAAAATTGAAGGAACAAAAAAATAGTTGCTAAGCAACCCTATCCTTCACTCCAAGAAGACCTCGAAGCTGTACAAGTTTGTGCTCGATGAAGATTTTGTTGAAGATGTAGATGTTTGCATAGATCTGATGAAGTATATGCACCATTGATATGTTCATACATATCCACTTTATCTTCTTGTAATGAAGAAGATCCAAATAAATTTTGGATGAAACTTTGAAAACCGTGCGGTCGTTTTAAGAAAAACGCTAATTTTTTTTTAATTTTAAAATGATCATAACTTTACTTCCCGGACTCTGTTTCAGACGATTTTTTTTTTGAAATTTGATATTTTCCCGAGAGGAATTCAAATATATAACTTATTTCTGAAAATGTTGATCATAAAATATTATAATGGAGTCTGATGTGCATGACTCCCTTTATGTCTTGTGAGATGCATGCATTGTGCATGGAAAAGTGTCTGCATGTAACTCCTAAGATCCATGCCATATATATTGCACATGAATTTTAGAAAACAAATATGAAATTGAGTAGACATCATCTTCAATTAATGGAATACATTTTTGTGCAAATACTTGTGTATAAGACTCTTCAGAATAAGAGGCTTTATCTTCTGATGGTTTCTCTTCTGGCTCTACCTTTCCAATCCCCTGCATGCAATATTCACAATATTCTTTATTCCAAAATAGAACCTCCAATCTGGTCCATAATTAATTTGGAGTGAATTCTTGTGTGACATCACATACTTGGTAGAGAATTTATGGAGTAATAGACAAGAAGATAAATCCTATGGACATATCTTGTCTATTGAGAAAGTCATTTTTCTCATCGGCAAAATCAGGCTCTACTTCCATTGCCATATTTATTTGGTACAAGCCTCTACATCTAAGCAGAAGAAGAATTTGTGGCTTCCATTCCAAATAGTTATGAGGCGTGAGAAGTATTTCCGGTGAATAATCCTTCTTTCTGTGTTCTTCAATCTTCAATACCTGTAAAAATAATTTGGTGTAGATTTTTCTTAGCATTCCATCGGCTCTGATACCATGTAAATGTGTTGAACCTGCACAAAATATATATAGCTAGAAAATACTACACACATTTGCAGAGAGAAATTGAGAAAGAAGAAGAATGAGAGAAATAATGGAAGAATTATCGTTAACCGTATTCCACACTCAAAGAGTGAATAATTTACAATAGATATAGGATAAATGAGTAACTAATGAGACATAGTGGAGTGATATGGACACACACCAGCAGTTACGGGAGTGAACTGCCACCTATTTTAGTCTCTAAGGCAGTTACGGGAGTGAACGACCACCTAGTTGAGTTAACTAGTCAACTAGTCTTCAATTAACTAACTAAACAAAGATTAGTGAGGAGTTAACTCAGGGAATAAAGGCTAATGCGCTAGTTTGGTGATGATACCAATGAAAATTCGAATTAGCATGGTGATAAAACCAATGCAACATCTAAACTCAAGTCAACTAGTCAAACTTAAGTGTCAACTGAAAGAGAATATTCTCTAGATGGAATATTCTCTCCTAAAATATAGGAGACTGAATAATGACTAATAAACAAGGAAAAACCTTAGGAAAAATAAATCCTAGGTGTGTTGAAGTAACTCCAACAAGGACAAGGAAAATGAATTTTGAATCAAGAAAATATAGAGTGATTGCACCATTGGATCATTCAGAGGGAAAAAAGTTTGCAGAGGTGACCTGTTTGGACTTGGAAGAAATAAATAACACTATGCGAGAATAATATTATGTCAACCCAATTGAAAATGTGGTCCTCAGCTGGAGGAGTATTACATCATGTGCTTCATACTCAAATACAAGTATGGAGAACTAGTAACATAGATTTCATGAAGTATCCACAAGGAGGTGCGGAAGAATAGATTGTGCAATAAGTTGGGTTGGTACATAGATAAGAGAATCTCCCACTTTTCATGGTTTGAACGAGCTAGAAGAGTTCTTGAAAAATTATGAGGAAGAAGTGTTGGAAAATTAGAGGTTGTTATCCCTGGATATTTCACTCAATGCAACACCTGCAAGATGGTGGGGTGTGCATAAGGGAACAATTTAGGATTGGTATCAATGTAAAAGGTTATTGTGCATTAAATTTGGTATAGAATAGGGGAGAAATACATTGCAGAAGTATGATGAGCGAGGAAGACCAGTTGAGCACCTAGAGAAATGTAGAACACAATGGAAGTTGACATCACCAGAAGAATGGCCTCATTACTTTATTCATACATTGGAAAGGATACCAAAGAAATGGTACATAGACCAGGAGATGTGTAGGGGCACTACAGAATGGACAATATTACAACATAATTTCGTGGTAAATTTCTCATTTGAGCATGAGAACCCAACTATTTATCTAGCTCTTAAGTTTATACAAGAAATGATATTTTTTGATGAACCAGAGGTCAAAATTATAACAGAATATCAATAATAGAATAGATAGACAATCAAATATTTAATCTCACGTTATAATGTCGCAAAGGAAGCACCATATAAAGATGATCCGTGCAACATCCATATAATAGAGTTTGAATGAGAGAGAGAGGTGAGAGGTACATATCTAGAGTCAAAGGCATTTGTTGCACCAATCAAGGTCAATAAAGTTAACATTGGAACAGAAGAAAAACCTAAAATGGAAAGCATTGGAGACTACTGGGATGATCAGACACTAGAAAGGATAACAGAGTTACTATGTGAATACAGTTACTTGTTTTCAACAACCTTTACAGAGATGAAATGAATAGCAAGTGAGCTAGGTGAGATGAAGATACCCCTAAAACCAGATGTTGGACCTCTTAGACAGAGACCTTATAGGTTGAATCCAGTGTATAAGAAAAAAGTGAAAGCAAAACTTGATTGAATGTTAGAAGTTGGTATCATAGAAACAGTGGAGGAATCTGAATGGATTAGTCCCATGGTAGTCTAGAAAAATAAGCAAGGAGGGATAATAATTTGTGTATATCTTAGGAAATTAAATGATGCTTTCTTACATGATCCTTTCCCTACCCATTTTATAGATGAGGTATTAGAGAATGTGGGAGGTTGGGAAGCATATTTGTTCACAAATGGATTCTCATGTTATCATCAGATCAAAATATTTCCAGAGGATAGGAATAATACTACCTTTGCTACAAAATTGGGATCATACCAATATACAATTATTCCCTTTGGATTGAAGAATTCAGTAGCTATATTTTCAAGGGTGGTCATAGCTTCTTTTAAATATTTCATACATAAGTTTTTAGAAGTATATTTGGATGACTATATTGTTTTTAGTCTTTTGAAATATCATGTGGAAATTTTAAGACTAATATGGACAAATGCAGGCAATGTCATATTTCATTAGACACAAAGAAGTGTATTTTCAACACACCTTTTGGGATATTATTGAGACATATAGTGTGCAAACAAGGTTTACTAGTTGACCCTGCTAAGATTTTTGTAACTGTGAACTTACTACCACAAAATCCAATGCTCCAGTTAAGAGCCACACTTGGACATATAGAGTACTAGATATATTGTATCAAGGGGTATGCACATATTACTGCGATGATGGAAAAACTGTTGAAGAAGGATACCAAATTTCAGTGGAACAAGGACTGGTAATAGGGATTAGATAATTTGAAGGAGAAGATGGTGACAACACCTATCTTGGTGTTTACATATTGGGAAAATACATTTCATATGCATGTATATGCATCAACAATAGCACTTGGAGCAATTATGGAACATCCAGGAAAAATTGATTTAGATCATACTACAGCCTTTGCAAAAAGGAAGTTATCAAAATCAGAACATAATTACAACACCACAGAAAGAGAAGGCGTAGCCATGGTATATGCACTACAAAAATTTAGACATTACTTATTTGGAAAGCATTTTAAAATTTTCACAGATCATTCTTCCCTAAAATATCTGGTCAACAAGCCATTGTTGGGGTGGAGGATCTATAGATGGTTGTTATTATTCTAGTAATTTTATTTTGAAGTAATAGTCAAACTAGGGAAGTTGAATGCAGTACTAGATATCTTGTCAAGGATAACCAATGGAGAACAAACTACTAACTTACAAGACAACTTCCCTGATGCATAGATTTTTTCAGTGCAGGTAGATGATGAGTACTTCAATGATGTCATTGAATTCTAGAGTACAGGAGTTGCACCAAAGGAGTTTAGTACTACACAAAAAAAACATATGGTAGTCAGAGATGTAGATTATCAGCTCATTATATGTTATTTATACAAGCCGATGATCTAAAAAGGATATAGAGAAGACTAAGGAGAACTCATAACTCGTAGAAGCAACTCAGGAATCTTAGAATGGCCTCATCAGATAGAGAAAGGGAAAAAATTCAAATTCCTCAAAACTTAGTTAAAGTGGCATCATCGCAAAGAGAGCATCAAAAAATTTCCAACGACACAAATGGATTGTCAAATGGAGTTATGGATCGAAATATATTCACAGACAAAGTTTGGTCAACCTAGCCTAATCAACAGGGGATGAGTCAACATTCATACTGCTGACATCAACATAAGTACGGATGATGTCAGCATACATACATTGTATGTGGCACAATAAGGAGGAGACACATGTCATGCTGACATCATCATGGTGACATGGAAGCACCACAGGCTGCCACATGTCACTCGTTTTTGTATTTTTTGGGTCGATCCTTGGACCAATGAAAAAGCACCATGTGGCAGTCCATACAGCCATGTGGAAGACCATACAGTGACGTGGCAGGATGATGTGGAAGATTGTATTTTGACATGGCAGATGACTGCATAGTTGGTTGGTATGGCCTAATGGTTGGATGCCACGTGGCCCATTCATGGGCCGCCACGTGGCAGTGGGAAAATTCTCAATGAGGGCCCGAGAACAAAATTCCAAAAATAAAAAAAGGAAAGTGGGTCTACCAAATCTGGTGCCCAACAGATATATCTAAACCACTTCTGAAAGTTTACGGAACCACCACATATTAATATATACATATATATATATATATATATATATTATAACAAACACCCAAAAGGGGAGGTCCACGGGCTTGATCCCAGGATCTCCCCCATTATCTACGCCTTAACTATAGCTCTGCCAACCACTAGGCCAAACAACCCTAATGTTTAAAATGCTGCAAATTTTATTTAAATTTTGAATCCTCCAGTGCACGAGGAGAGGCGCGCAACGGTACGGTCAGGTACAATTTATGACGCATTTTTGGGAATTAATCGTAGGTTGTAGGGCACAGAAACCGAGACAAAATATCTCTTGGGCTTGGGAGTGCCAAAGTCGGATTGAGGTGTGGAGATAGTCAATTTTGGGTAATTCGGTGCCACAAATTCAATGGTGTTGTTTGTTTTCTGATCTGAGAAAATCTTCTACACATTAATTCTAGAATGAGGTATACTTATGTATTTTTCCAAATTCTTTTTCTAAGTTGATAAAAAGGCCTACCCATTTGAGAGAAAGACCCAAAGATGTAATCCATCAGGGATGAACTACTTTATCAAGTTTTTTGTTCAGATTTGATGCTTATGTCTCTTCATTATTGAGCTTTTCCTTCTTTAATGGTGCACTTTAATTTATGCTCATTTAATACAATTATTTATGAGTCACTTCAATGAAAAGATTCTGGATCATGTAGGTATCAGAGAAGACGTATTTGATGTGAACTTTTTAGTGTGAATGCTTACTAGGTCCAAGCATAAATAGGGTGAACAAACTCTTAATACTTTCAATTCCGAAGTTGGTTGTGCATCCCAAAGGAAGAAAATGGTAGAAGAGGACAAGCGTGATGAACATGAGAAAAACTTCCATATGGTCTTTTATCACATGTCATAAATGGTTGAACGAATGTATGGTGACTATGAGAAGAGGATGAAGAAGAAATTGAAGAAAAAGGAAGCACATGTTGATGATGATGCTTCGGTAAATTAAGGGGTTGGAGGAGACCCTCCTGAGCCTCCATATTCACCATCAAGTTCTAGTTCTTCTTCCTCTGAGCATTCTCATGATTATCATCAATCTAGCCATAAAGCCTATTTTAAGAAACCATTATTAAAGCTTGATGTAAAATTTGTTTTACCTATGTTTAATGGATATGTTAATCCTGAAAAAGATAGATAATTGGATCTGACATGTTGAAGTATATTTTCGTGTTCAATAGATTGATGAAGAGGAAATTAAAGTAAGTGTGGTAATCTTCTTTCCTCATGGTCAGAATTTAAATCAGTGATAAGGAAGAAATTTTATCCATTGGGTTATTTACACAAAGAAATGATGGAATGGAAAACTTTAAGACAAAGTAAAGGTCAAATTGTACAAAGTTTCATAGAAGAATTTAGGAAGAAAGATATTGTATTAAACATTCCTTTGGATTCTTATGAAACTTTAATGAAGTATATTGTCACACTTCACAGTTATATTCATCATACTTTACTATTGTTTAACCCCACCAATCTTGATGAAATTTGTGTGCAAGCCACTCACCTTGAGAACAGGGGAAAGCAGGTTCAGGAAGATCCCACAAAGAAACCTTCCAATATCCCATATAAGCCATTTAATAAGTTTAAAAGGAAGGAAAAGAAGACCGCCACAGTAAATAGAGAAGAAGTAAATCCATCTTGCAGTCATTGCATGAAAATTGGTCACGATGATGAACATTGTTGGAAACTACATCTAGAGAAGAGACTAAAATAGTTCGGTGGAAAGGGGAAGACAAACACTATTTCTACACTACAACAATATCTTGGTTTCGATTTAGGAGACGAAGGAAAGATCACAATGGTTGGAGTACAAGGTAAAGATTCCCTTCATGCTAATTCAAATTCCAATAATGAATCTCATGATGATGAACGAAAGAGGAATGAATTATTTCATATAAGAGTTGTATCTAAATACACTAAGATAGATACATTATTTGATCCACGTTCCCAATTAAACTTGATATCTGAAGCACTTGTCAAAAATATGGGTCTTGAAACAAAACCACATCCAAATCCTTATCCTCTTGGTTGGGTATGTGATAAAGAAAAACTTAATGTCACCAAACAATGTAGGGTCAGATTTTCTATTGCTTCAAAGTTGATATATGTGTCATAGTGTTGGGGATTCCTTATATTTATGATATAATTACAGTCTTCTTTCTTCATGAGAAAAAATACAACCTTACTAAGGGGGGAGTGGAATATATTGTTAGATCTCACAACATGAGGGTAAACACAATACTTGTTAGTGCAGGAAAAATGAAGAGACTCATAAAAACTAATAAGAGATATGTACTCATGGTGATAAGGGAGAAATATGTCAGAACATCCGATGCTTTCCAAGGATGTGATCCTTCTCATAAGAAAGAATTAATTGATGTTGTTTATAAGTATGATGATATTTTCCAGGAACCAGATGGATTAACTCCTAAGAGGGAAATCCAACATGAAATACATCTTCAGCAGAATTCTCCTCTTCCTAATGTGGGAATGTACAGGATGTCAGTTGTAGAGATCACAGAGATCAAGAAGCAGGTACAAGGCTTATTGGATCAAGGGGTCATCAGGCCCAACTCATCTCCTTATGGTTCTTCAATCGTGATGGTGCTAAATAAGGATGACACATAGAGAATGTGTGTCAATTACTATTCCTTAAATAAAATTACGGCGAAAAATCGATACCCCCTTCCTCATATAAATGATTTACTTGATCAGTTAAAGAATGTTGTTTATTTCACTAAGTTGGATTAGCACAGTGAATACCATCAGATCAGGGTTGCTGAATAGAATGCATGGAAGACTGCCTCTAAAACCAAACAAGGGTTGTTTGAGTGGTTAGTTATGTCGTTTGGACTTTGTAATGCCCCGACAACTTTCATGCATGTGATGTATGATGTATTCGGGCCTTTTCTAGATGATTTTGTGATTGTATATTTAGACGGCATTATTTTTTTTAGTCGGACTTGGGATGAACATGTGAGGCATCTAAAGAAAGTCTTGGATACTTTTCAAAGGTAAAAGTTGTATGTAAAATTGTCCAAATGTGAATTTGGCAAGACTACACTTGTGTACTTAGGTCATATTGTAGAAGGAGGACAATTAAAAATTGTTCATTCCAAGATTGATGTAATTGTAAATTGTCCTCAACCCAAAAGTGTAACCAAGATACAGAGCTTCTTAGGTGTAGTCCAGTATTGGAGGAGGTTCATTTCAAATTTATCCTTTATAGAAGATCCTTTGCATGCCTTAACCGGTATGAAGAACACTTTTCAGTGGGGAGGAAAGAAACAAAAAGATTTCGACATTTTGAAGGACAATATCAGTACCACACCAGTATTATTGTTGTCGAATATTCAACAACCCTTCAATATTGAGACAAATTCCAGTGGATATGTCATGGGTGCAGTATTGATGCAATATCGTAAGCCTATATGTTACCACTCTGAAACTTTTAACCAAGTTGTTGTTAACTATCCTACATATAATAAAGAGTTGTATGCATGAGTTCAAAGCGTAAAGAAATGGAAGCACTACTTGTTAGGGAAGGAAAAAATCATACATACAGATCACCAACCCTTATAGTATCTCCAAGCACCAAACTGCAACAATCTCGACATTATAGATGGATGGGTTTCCTACAACAATTTCATTTGGTAATCAAGTACAAAAAGGGTACAAGTAACAAGGTAGATGATATGCTTTCTAGACCTCCTATTGTTGCTTATATTATTTTGAAGAATACTTATTTATCTCATTATAGCTATGTGGAAGATTATGCCATTGATGATGATTTTAAAGAAGTATATGAGAAGCTAACCCATGGTGCATAGGTAGAGAACTATTGTCTACAGGGAAAGATACTCTACCATCTTGGAAAGATATGTATTCCTACAAGTGAGTGAGTACATGTAATACGAGAAGCTCACACTTTTCTTGTGTCTAGGATTTTTTGGGTAGGAAAAACTATGGCTCATTTGCAGAGGTTTTGTTACTGAGCTTAAATGAAAGCAATTTTAAATAAATATGTAAAGGGTTGTGTGATGTGTTCTACTTGTAAGCCCACTAATAGAAAACCATGTAAGTTTTAAACCTGTGAAGTAAAGCAATTCATATAGATTCTTAAGAAAAACAAAAATTAGTCAATGGCTCATACACATAGTACACAAAGATTTATACCAGAAACCCTTAACCGGGAGAAAATCTTTCAACTCTTTATTGGATAAATTTCACCATTCACCATACAATATATATACAATGTTTTTAGGTATTCCGTAGATACCAAAACTCTAATCCCTTAATCTGGGATTAATTTAGAAATCTGCTAAAAATAGCAAAACCTGCCCAAAAAATAGTAGAGGGATCATCAAACGTAGTTGTCGAATCTGACACGCCCACACACACACATGCAAAGAATATAACACATAGACAACATTCTCCCACTTGTTGTTTTCTTTTCTTCCAAGGGTCCATAGGATTATATAGTCAACAATCCAAGGCAGCAATGCCCATTGTTACTCTACACCAGGAGAACTTTTATGTGCTCACAGACTTTGTCAATGAATCTGCAACATTCTTCAAAGTGTCAACCTTTTCCAGCAACACCTTATTTTCTTCAACCATTTCTCTCACAAAGTGATACCGAACATCAATATGCATTGTCTTCAAATGATAAGCTTGGTTCTTTGCCAATAATATTGCACTCTGACTATCACAATCTAATCTCACTTCTTGTTGTACCAACCCAATACCTAAACACAATGTCTATAACCATATTGCTTCCTTGTTTGCATGAGTGGCTACCATGTATTCAACTTCTGTAGTTGAGAGTGCCACTACATCCTATATTTTTCTCATCCAATTGATTGATCCTCCAAACAGGTTAAACAAATACCCACTTGTATCTCTTCTGCGATACAGATCTCCATCCCAATCTGCATAAAAAAATCCATGTATTTCCACCACTCTGTCCAATCCTAGTCTTCCTTGGTAGCACAATCCATAATTGGTAGTGCCACACAAATACCTGAAGACCCTCTTTATTGTTGTCCAATGCTCCTTCCCTGGTTTTGACATATACCTACTCAAAACTCCCACTGCATGTGCAATGTTCAGTCTAGTACAGACCATTTCATACATCAAACTGTCAACTGCACTGGCATACGGAACATGGGACATGTCCTCTTCTTCTTCATGTGTCTTGGGACATTGATATGAAGATAACTTTACACCTATAGAAATAGGAACCTTGATTGGCTTAATTCCATGCATATTAAACCACTACAATATTGTCTCAACATATTTTCTCTGATTCAACCAGAGTTTCCTGTTTGCATGATCTTTTTTAATCTCCATTCCTAGAATGAAGTTAGCAGCATCGATATCCTTCATGTCAAATTTGGAGGATAGCTGTGATTTCACCTACTTGATAACATCCATGTTATTTCCTACCAACGACATATCATCAACATACAACACTACATAAATGAAGTGATTACCAACCTTCTTGGAATATACACAGTGATTATCCCTGCTTCTCACAAATCCAAATCCAAGGATGTATGTGTCAAACTTTTGGTACCACATGCTAGGTGATTACTTCAGACCATATAGTGACTTCTTTAGATTACAGACCAACTCTTTTTTTCCCTTCACTACAAAGTCTTCTGGCTACTTCATGTAGATTTATTCTTCCATATCCCCATGTAGGAATGTTGTCTTCACATCCATCTATTCCACTTCAAGATCAAAAGAAACAACAATAGATAAAAGAAATCTAATAGATGTTAACTTGGCAACAGGAGAAAAAATATCACCAAATTCAATTCCCTCTAACTGGGAATAACCTTTTTCTACTAACTGAGCTTTGTATTTCTCCACTTTACCTTTTTCATTAAACTTGTTCTTAAACAACTATTTTATACCAACATATTTTTTTCCAGCTAGAAACTCAACTATATCCCATGCCTCATTCCTATCCAAGGCATCCATTTCTTCAACCATGGCCTTCTTCCATAGTTTACTATCCTCTAAATTCACTGCTTCCCTCACAATTTTGGGATCATCATCGGTAATAGATAAAGAAAAATTAGAAAGATGTTGGGGCTCATAAATGTCCTATTTTCATCCACCTTTCCCTTCATCACTCTTCACATTTCATTGCCCCATTAACCTTTCATGATATAATTTTCATAAATATATTTGGGTTTCACCTTACTATTTTCCACTTTATTCATTTTTTACTTTTTTTATGTCTGGATGAATTAGAAACTAGTTGGGCACGTGCTTGTGTTACACGTGGCCGTGTTATCCAACTGCTACCACTATAACCTCCAGGTGTGCCCACAAGGCCCCATATGCGGCACACATTGTAAACCCGGGGAAGTTGAACTCGAAACCTCATGGAAATTCATTTTCATGGCACTTGCCAATTGAGTTTCCCCCCCAGGGGCCACTTTATTCATTTTAGTACTAAAAGGGAATTTGTGATTAAATATTAGAAAATTGACATTTTTTCATATATATCTCAAAAATGTGTGTTGTAATGTGTAGGAATATGTGAAGAATTAATACAAAAGGAATTCTCGAATACTTCCTTCGCCATTTCAATATTTGAGGAGATAATTTAAGCCTATTCCAAGTAGAAGATCATGGAGATTTGGTTGACATATCTTATCCAAGATATATGAGAGATATGTGTGAAGATTTGAAGGGATTATATTTTGTAATAATGGGAAATTCGTTGAGAGAAAAGTGGATCTGTAATTATGAGATGCTTATCTTATCTTCAAGTCTCTCATGTATAAAAGAGAGTGCTCTCTCTTCATCGGGGGGGTAATTAGGATTCAAGTAGAAGTCTGTAATGAATCTTGGTATGTAGAGTTTGGGTTTTGTAATATTGAAGAAAGGGATTCTTAGTTTGATCCATGATTTCATTATTGTTTCATGATTTGTCATTTGATTCTTGTAATGTAATTTGAGATTGATTTACTATTGGTGTGAGATCACATGTGTCGTCTTGTTGTTCTTCTCATGTTATTTTTTCTTTTATGCAAGTTTCCATTTCAAGTTGATTTCATTTACACAATTTCATTTCAGTCGTGTGTTTTAACAATTCAATTCCAAGTCGTGTGTTTCATCTTCTTGCATTAGTTTAATGATTCAATCTCAGTTGTAGCTTTAGCATTAGATTAGGTTAAATTAGCTTCAATCCTAAATATATTGTGTTTGTGCTATGTAAGTTTGTAAACTCCTCGGGTTGACAATTAAATGATTGGGCATTTATTTAATGACAATATTTACTACCAACATTTTGGCGTCGTTGTCGAGGAAGTGTGAAATGGATTGAGGTATAGGTAGGGAGGTTGTTTTTTAATTACACAGCTAGGGGGAGGAGAAACAGTAAGACGAGAGGTAAGAACCTGCGCAACCACTATAGTGAGTTTTCTCCAAATCCTTGATTGTTCAATTTCTGCAAGTGTGAATTTCAATTCCTGCAAGTGTGAATTTCAATTTATGAAAGAGTGTTTAATTTATGCAAGTGTGATTTACTATTTCAGTGAGAGCATTTGATTTCTGCAACTGTTAAGAGTAATTATTTTATGTTTTAGTAAGAATGATTTTATTTAAGTTTTTCATGTAGATTTCAGTTATGAGTGTTGTAATAATCTCTTTAGCAAGATGGTTTAACAATGAGTTTAATCTTGGAATATCTCACTCAGATCCTAGCAAAAGTCAGGATCTCCTCTTCTCTGGAAGAGGAGATCTTGACAGTAGCCAAAAAGTTAATTACTCCTCCAGAGACGAATGAATAATCAACATACGAAGAATCTTGGACATTTAATGAAGAACAGTTAGGCAAGCATGAGCTCTAGGAGGACAATGAGGAGCTAGAGCATGATCTGAGCAAGACTAATTGTGCCTACGAAAGCCTAATTGAATGATGATTGTTGAGTGAAAAATATGTCACATAAATTCTCAGCAATTTAATGTCAACCAGGAGCTCGTAAGCTTAGAGGCACAACACAATATGTGTGAGGATTGAAGTTGTCTATTCTAAACTACTAAAGCAATGAACATAAAAATAACATGAATATACAAATGAAAAATTTTACCTACTATATACAACACATAGGTGTACTGGCATCAGTGCATGGGGTCCCTTCCATCCTTCAGCAAGTACACCATAATCTTAACACGAAATAGAGATCAAAGTGGAACCATGTCTTGTATTAAAAAGAATATGATTACATCTTCATTCCAATATAAAATCTCCTCTCGACTAACCTCAAGAATCAACCTATCAATTCAAAACATCTCTATCTTCCATCTCCATATCCCTTTTGAAAGGAGAAGGCTCTC
>ML783339.1:0-10280 GCA_009831015.1 Picea engelmannii | reverse complement strand
AATCCTAACTTGTGCCTCCCCGGCAGCGGCGCCAAAATGTTGAGTGAAAAATATGTCGCATAAATTCTCAACGATTTAATGTCAACCAGGAGCTCGTAAGCTTAGAGGCACAACACAATATGTGCGAGGATTGAAGTTGTCTACTCTAAACTACTAAAGCAAAGAACATAAAAATAACATGCATATACAAATGACAAATTTTACCTACTATATACAACACATAGGTGTATTGGCATCAGTGCATGGGGGCCCTTCCATCCTTCAGCAAGTACACCATAATCTTAACATGAAATAGAGATCAAAGTGGAACCATGTCTTGTATTCAAAATAATATGATTACATCTTCATTCCAATATAAAATCTCCTCTCGACTAACCTCAAGAATCAACCTATCAATTCAAAACATGAGCATTTCCTGAACTTCACACCTATATCTCCATCTATCTCTATCTTCCATCTCCATATCCCTTTTGAAAGGAGAAGGCTCTCCTATTTATACAAGAACATAAGAAGCTACCTCATTAATGGAGATCCACTATTCTCTCCCTAGATCCATAAAAATCTCATATAGTTACAACCAAATGGCAAATGATGAGACACTTATCCTTTTTGACCTTTATCCAAATCTCCTTCCATATCTTGAAGAGAATTCGAATTTGAGTATTGGAGGCCACATAAGAGTGTCTTGGAAGCTTCCAAATCACCTACACATGTCAACAAACTCATTCTAATTGTTAGGTATAAGTATAAGCATATTATTTTCTAAAGTTTAACCACAAATTCACTTAAAATGTTAAGAATTGATAAACTTTGGAAAAGCTTAGTTATAACCCAATAATGAGGTAAATGTAATGATGTGGAGGTGATATGAAGGTGAAATGGAAGTAATTGTGAAGGTTTTAGTGAATTAATGGAGTGAAAATAAGGACCATTTTGAGACTCAACAATGATTTCAAGCAAGTACTAGGTTAGTTTCGTTTAGTTTTTCTTTTTATTTTCTTAATTTACAGTTTCAACCGCCAAGTTTGCACGTTTATGTATATTTTCGATTGTCAATTTCAAAATTCACACTAAACATATTCTTATTAGTGTTGTGCTTATGGTTACATTGGATATTTGACTACACATAACTAATCTCTAATTTTTAATTAGATTAATGTAGGTAGGACGTTATTTTCAAGTTTTTATTTTGGAATGAGTATGCTCTCCTCCGCACTTCGTGTGATCACGAGGATCAGAAAATAGGATAACTAAAATTAATTTCATGAAGAATTTTAATTGTTGTCAATTACATAAAAATTGCCTAAACTATTTTTCGTTTACAATTGTTCCATTTGCCCATAAATTTTCAATAAGTTTGCAAACTGATTTTTTTAAGTTCTTCTATTTTTTTATTTTTTTCAAAACATAAAATGAATAAAACTATTTAAAAAAATTAATAATAATAATAATAATAATAAATTGTAGTAATAAAACGTTTTACTATCCATTCTTGGCATTTGGATGGATATTCCTTCTTTGTAGTGGGATTTAACAATGGTACATGTACACTTGGGTTGTGTTGTGAGAAAGAGATTGCATCCTTTCCGACTTGCAGGTATCCATGTGACACGCTTTTTGAGCTTCATAGTGGGAATTTTCTTTGACTACCTTCATAAAGAATGGAAACATGCAAACTATCTGTGAGGTACCCCTCTACTAGAGCTAGCAGCTATCTCCAAAATCCATTAGCTCCATACTGACAGGGCCTTTAGTCACTCATGACAGCACTAGTACCAATAGATTTATTTCTTCGAGGACAGGGATACCTCAACACACAGAGGCAAAGAATGGTGTCTCTCCTTATAATCAATTTACAAGATGATTGTTTGTTGATGAATATTGTCTTCTCCATATGCACAATTCAGTGATTTTTTGTTGATGAAGCTCGTCTTCTCCATATGAACAGTTCAACAGTTTTAGAGACGGACTTACATTTAACATGTTCAAAGAAGGTGGGATAGGGAATCATGGTATATTGAGTATGAAACATTGGTTGTATATGGCTTATTTATTGATAATATGGAGGAATTCCAGCATCAACTATAGTGTTGTAGAAGTTTTACGTAGTTTTCCCAACTGTGGCAACACTTATGTTCCATACCCTTTGAGAACCAATGATGGTTGTAGCCAAGCTACCTTTCACCCTGCTTCCTTTAATACAAACAACTAGCCACAAGGACCTCAGTGGAGGTGATACAATGGACTACACGATGAACATTAGATATAATTGCGTAAGTCATTGGGGTTTGATCCATCTAGAGGTGTTGCAAGTGAAGAATTATTCCCAGTTTCTGACACCAAATAAGGTTAAAAATTCCCATTCATTCACAGCTTCGGTGGAATGGTTCCTGAAGTTTCTATTAAAAATGATCACAGGATCTCCTCCTGAGAAAGGGGCCACTTCATTCTTCAATTGGATGAGGATAGAAGCATCTGGAAGAGGCTTGAACGGAAAGACTGAAGAAATCCAGCTAGGAACCTTATCATTGCAAGATCTCCTTATCGTTGCAATATCTCATGCTCTTGATATTTACACAATATGCATATACAACATAGGGACTTGTTTCTGATTTTATCAATTGGATGCCTTCCAGCGTTTTCGTGTAGTTGTTTTTATTTTTTTTGTTTAATAGAAAAACAATTAAAAATAAAAATAAACATAATAAACTTATATATATATATAAGAAAACCATACAAAAAAAAAAAAGACTTACAAGAAAAAAAAAACAAATTATAAAAATCAAAACATTGGAAAACTCCAAAAATTGCAAATGGACTTTTTTATAATTCCTGAAAATAATATCGAAACATGTTTTTGCGATTTTATGCTAAGAAAGCAATCAACATTGAAACAAGTGCATGCACAATGACCACAACAAGAGGTACAAAAATGCATTTTATTTTTACTTTGTCGCATTTGTACTTTTTCTAGATGTTATGTTTTTCTTCAAATATCTCACAAGTTTTCATGCAGGATTTGTACTAAGTTTTTTTTCAGGTGCACGGTTGATCACATCTTTTTGTTGAAGTGATTTTCTAGAATCACAAAACTTTTGAAAAAAAAACATTCTTTTGTGACTGCTTGAAGGAGTTGAGTCTTATCGCACATATCATGACATTTGTTGTTACACAACAACCATTCATACAACCATTCCGCGTCATGAATTCTTTCCCTGCATTTCTCTTTCAAATTGCATTGGTCATCCCTGTGATGAAGTCTATATTCCATTTCCTTATCCTTCATGACTTTGCACACACCTATCTTTCTGAGATGCATACATCTCTTTATCTTTTCTCGCTCATTTTTCCTTGTCAATAAAACTATCTAGCTCCCTATCCATGACTACATTGCCTTGCCATAAACATTGTTTCTACTGAGATATTTTCATTTATATTCCTACCAATATTTTTCTAAGAACTCACGTTGACTGATGTGGGATTCCTTAAGGCCCACCTTTCAACAAGTCTTGTTCCATCGACCTCAACACCTTATCTGGGATATAGACTAGAGTTCATTTGAGTACCTAGAGGCTTGCATGCCTTAATGGAAAGTTCTCTCCCTGACAATCATGGGAATACATCAATGTCCCTTGATCTTCAAATCTTGCAAGTGTCTTGGCATCAACTCATTCATTCTCACTTCGCAAGATGTACTTCATTACCTTGGCACTCATTGACATCACTAGTGAGTTTGCCTCGCATTGGTTAACGACATTCATCAATGGTTGGTAATCCAATGATTTTTTTTCATGCTTGACATCGACACACCCATTCACATGATTAGAATTGTACCATCAGGTTGTAGCAAGTAAATACTATACACTTTTTCCTGACTTTCTTAATAGTTACAATAGCATGATTTCAGCTATCTGGGAGTACTATAGTTCCACTTTCATACTTCCTCTTTTCCATGATTCATTTAATACTAGTTCAGATTCCTCCACTTCAGATTCTCTGATCCAGTAGACAACAGTCGTGCTATAGCAATAGTCACTTTTCACATGATCCTACAACAATGACATCTTCCATGCTCCAACAACTGCATAATCCATATTCCTATTGCATAGTTCATCAACATTTTGGGTAAGTGGAGGTATGTTATTTTATAAACTTTAATCATGTAATTCCTCAACTGTTGGCAATGAATATTTGGAAAATTCCCTCACCAAGCTCCCTTTCCTTTTCACTTCTATGACCCACTCCAAGTTGCATGTGGACATGCAAGCAAATCAATTGGGGGCTAGGGGACTTTATTCATTATCATTACTCCAGTTTTCTACTACCATCATTCCATTTTTCGTCTCATTTACCAGTTATGAACATTTCTTTTCCAATGATACTCTGTTGCACTTTTATTCATAAGCATTGATATACATATTGGCATGATTCACAAATATGAAAAAGGGCTTTCTTATACTCAGCGATGTTTCCTTATGCACATTGATAGCATATATTTTCCAGTAAGAATATGGGAAAATTATTATCATAAGAGAAAGAGAAAAAATAACGAAATGAATGTTGTTAAAACAAGAACCAACATTCTCTATATTCATGGTTGTCACACAAGAACCAACCATAATAAAATGTCAGTTGTTACTCATGTAAATCCCATCCTGGAAACATTCATTATCATCACTCAAAGCCAACATTCATATGCCAAAATTTCTTGAGAAGATCCATGAATGGTTGCATGAGGACATGCAACAAGTTAAGTTGGGGGGTATGTTGGTATTACAAGGGGAAAACTCTCTATGGCCAAGGGTAAACCACAACAGACAAGTATGACTGCAAAAATCAACTCAATTCCAACATACACTATATAAACTAATGTGCAATACAAGAAAGAGGCCTACCTTGATCCAAAATTTGATGATGTTCCACCGTTGAGCACTTTGACCTAAAGCTTTATACCTGCAAGAAGTTCTCAACAAATAAACAAAGAAAGTATATAGTGGTGATATAAAATAGGGTTACCACATCAGATAGCATAATCTATTAATAATGTTACAAACACGCCCATGGATAATAATCATATATTTTCAAGATACCAATAGGACGGGAAAGGAGTATTTCTATTAATAATTGATCAGCAGAAGTGTCAACATTACAGACTTCTGTGTCGGTACGGTTCGAAACCAAGAAACCAAGTTCCTTCCAACTGGGTCCCCACCACTTCAATCCTCCACCAAAGGCAAGCTCATGAGAAAGAGGCAAAGAGGTCCTCTCAATAATAAGGGAAGAGCTTGGGGGTTGAACACTGTGTTCATACTTGAGGAACAAAGGGATGCAGACTCAATATGAAGTAATTTCTCCAGAGTAACTTTATTGTCAAAGTTGAATGCTTCATCCTCTTTTTCCATAGCTCGAAATTGTGCTCTTATAGCCCTCAGAATGCAACTGAAGGGTCGAGATGGAATGTTTCCAGTATATGGAAGGCCAAGGATCATAGATCTTCTGTCATGACATGGAAACCCAACCTCATTTTGTATTTTTTGGCACAAATCCCAATATACGTGAATTGTAACGGAGAATCAAGCGTATACACATCTTGTATAACTGATAGGGAGCATATATGTGGAAAAATGTATATTTTTAGCTCTGTATTCATCAAAAAGGGATAATAAGTCTGCATAGGAAAATGGAAAAATGCCCTCTGTGCAAGAAAGCAATGGTGAGGAAAATCTTGCTATAACAGATGCCCCCTAATGTGTGAGATAAGAGGAGTATCTGTGATGACTGAAATACATTATAAATAACCTAGAAGTGGAGTGGTAGAGAACCAACTGGACGAACTCAATTGCTCATTACATTATGTACTAACTTTCCATACATGGTTGCCAAGAATACAATGTAGATCCATGTGAAAAATATACCAAAAAAGTGTCCATGGCCATGAGTAGGAAAATAAAAATGCGGTTATATGCCAAAATTTGTTATAGTCACGAACAAGGCCCAGTGAAACCAATCTCCAAAATCAATCTGAAGATATCTGTATACCACGTAGTACAATCTGATCTCTCGTGATCACTGAAGTCAAATAGGTATTGGTCCAATGAAATGGAAGTAGCATCTCAGGAAAGTTGCGGCCACATAGTGATGTCTTCAAGTCTTCTACATTTTATACCGATGGTGCAAGTATACATCATGTGAATAAATTAGTTGAGGACGAACGCAATGAGACATTGTTTGATTACCGGTCATTGAAGTATACCATTAACAAACGCGAGACAACCTATCGATGATGAAAGTAGGTATCAAAACACTAAGTACATCTCTACAAATGTGAATAAAGGATTTGGTGTCGAACACTTGAGAGATCCATTGATCAGGAGACATTGATGTATTCCCATATGTTAATGGCGAGAGAGTCTTCCACTAATGATTGCAAGCCTCAAGGTACTCATAAAACTCTAGGTCCCATATCCAAAATAAATGAGTTGAAGTCGATGGAAGGAGACCCGCTGAAAGGAGAGAATTGAGGCATCTCTCATCAGTCAGCACGAGGAACAAAGCAGGAGGTTCATGATTTGGTGTAGATCGGATGAAGAACATGTTCATGAACCAACAACCTTGTCTGTCTTTCGTGTGTGCCAAGTGTAAGCGGTACATGAAAAGGACCCTCTGAATAGCATCCAATGATGAAAAAATGATGACAAAGGAAAGGAAACCACTAATAAGGCTAATGGCATCCAAGACACTACACAAATCCCAAAGTGTGAATAGATGTCTTGTCGTCGAACACAAGGCAAACCACCCAGTCAATGACCAATGATGAAATATCAATTGTTGGGTTCAAGGTGACCTACTAATGATGAAAGTAGGGCCAAGGTGCATGATAAGACCAAAGTATCATGTGATTCTAAGACAAACTGAGGGTATGGCCGACATGCAAAGTTGAGATTTCTGAGGAGTGGCCAACACAGGTTGATAGACTTCCTTTGAACAATATAATGAGACATATGGTGAACTCCGGCATCATGGACTCAATGATGTGACAATTGTATGTAGGAGGCATCAATAACATTCTCTATAGGGATTGGAAGATTAACCAGTCGGTAGAGAAAACTTTGTAGTAGGATCAGCTTCCTAAGGCCATGCTAAACCCAAAATTATGATGACACACAGACTCAATAAATTTGTTCTCTGTTCAAAGGTGACACGACTTCTGCCAATTACAATATAGTACTCCCTTCCTGCCCGTCATTTTTTTTTTTTCATAACAAATGAATTCTATGATATAGAGAAGGGAACGAGTGTCGCAAGTAAGCATAACTAGTTCCAACAGTGGAATGTACCTATGCTCAATGGAAGGAAATTCATGTGGGAGATGGACACTCGAGGTGATGTTCCGTCCAGGGTATAGGGTGTCAAATTGTGAATGATAAAAACAAGGCTCTGATTGGTTGAGGATGCAAACTGCTTAGGCAACAGTTTATAACGCAAAGAAAGAATCGGCTAAAGGCTCAATACAACAAGTGAGGGCATGAGATTCAATCACAACTTAATGCCAAAAAATGTCCTTTTTTATATCTTTTAGTCTACTTGGTGTGAAAAAGGGGTAAACTTGTGCCAAATAGACATCTTTTCAAATCCAATTTACGAGTGTGAAAAAGACAAGTTCACTCGGCAATATTTTCATTTTTTGGTAGCGAGTTAGAAAAGAGCTTAACTAAGACTCATGACCTTTCAAATCCAACTTTAACAAGCGTGAAAGGGACAAATCACTCAAAAATATTTTTAGTTTTTGGACAAGTCAAAAAAGAGCTTAACTGAGACTCGTTAGGAAGATTCTAGGAGAAAATCCATGGGGGAGGCCAAGGCTCCTGTGCGGATCTTATGTGGAATGTCAATATCTTATGAAGAACCGACACATGCTTGGGAATACCCAAAGCTCTCCAAGTCGAGGAGGAAAAAGTGCTAATAGAGGTTATCATCTCTGTGATATATAGGATAATGTCTCTTCTCAGAAAATACATCGGAGAAGGCATTAGATGCCCCACAAGACCATCCCAATCAAAGGGAACCTCGTCAATACTTGGAGGGAGAGAAATTAGGAAGAGTAAAACCATCTCTTGTTCAGAAGGTGAAGTAATAGAAATGTTAAGAACATGGCATAGAAGGTGTATAACCAGAACCAGAAGAACGAGATCGACCAAAGATTTCATTGGTGCGACCACTTCCTTAGACTTGTCACTCTTCAAGAGAAGAGTGGGGTCGATCGAATATTGCATCGATATGACAACTTTCTCAACCATTGGTTGAATAGGATGTGATACAATAAGGTCAAGAAGTGCATCACCCCAAAAAATAAGGGTGTTATCGGTTGAATATTGCATCGACACAGTCGTTGGTTGAACAATATGAGAGACAAGAAGGTCAAGAGACGCATCACCACTGAACATAGGAGAGGTTTCGGTCAAATATTGCATCGACATGACCATAGGTTGAATGAGATGTGAGACAACAAGGTTAAAGGATGCATAAACCCTTAAAGGCGAAGGGGTGTCAGCCGAAGATTGCATCGGCATAACTATTGTATCAACCAACGAAGGAACGGAGTGTTGTGAAACCATAGATGTCTCAGAACCCAAAGGGCCCTTAGGTGATCCCCACGCTTCTAGTATCCCAATAGTGAGAGGTCAAAAATGAGTAAGGTGACTTCCTTCACACATCCTTCAAAGGAATCTAGGCTTACATCTAAGACGTCTAGGCTTCTCAATCATATGAATGCCCCTAGCATGATTTGCAGTGGCTAATGAAATGCTCCCATCATGACTTGCAGAGGCTAATAGAAAATATCCAACATGACTAGAAGAGATTGGTGATGGATCCCCAACATGACTAGCATAGGTTGGTGATGGATGTGCAGTGTGACTAGCAGTGACGAGACATGTGCCCCCAACATGACTTGTAGTGGATGGTTGCAGGTATTCAACATGAATCGTAGAGGTTGTCGACCAATCTCCAACATGAATAGCAGAGGTTGGTGATATAATGTCATTATGACACACAACAACTGGACTTGTGCCCCTAGCATGACTTGTAGTGGTTGGTTGCAGGTCTTCAACATGAATCGCATAGTTTGTTGACCAATCTCCAACATGACTAGCATAGTTTGGTGATATAATGCCAGTATGACACACAGTGACTAGAATTTTGGAAGTGGTGGATTGTGGCATTTGAGACCAAGGTCCAAGGAGTCGCCATTTCTATTACAAGGGAAAAAATCTCTATGGCCATGGGTAAACCACAATAGACAGGTATGATTGCATAAATCAACTCAATTCCAACATATGATATATAAAATCATGTGCAATACAAGAAAGAGACCTACCTTGATCCAACGTTTGATGATGTTCCATTGTTGATCACTTTGACCCAAAGCTTTATACCTGCAAGAAGTTATCAACAAACAAACAAAGCAATTATATAGTGGTGACATAAAAGGGGGTTATCACATCAGATAGCATAATCCATTAATAACATTAAAAACATGCCCATGGATAATAATCATATATTTTCAAGATACCAATAGGACGGGAAATGAGTATTTCTATTAATAATTGATCAGCAGAAGTGTCAACATTACAGACTTCCGTGTCAGCATGATTCAAAACCAAGAAACCAAGTTCCTTCCAATTGGGTCCCCACCACTTCAATCCTCCACCAAAGGCAAGCTCATGAGAAAGAGGCAAAGAGGTCCTCTCAATAATAAGGGAAGAGCTTTGGGGCTGAACACTATGTTCAGACTTGAGGAACAAAGGGATGAAGACTCAATATGAAGTAATTTTTCCAGAGTAACTTTGCTCTCAAAAGAGAATGATTTCTCCTCTTTTTCCATAGCTCAAAATTCTTCTCTTATAGCCCTTAGAGTGCAACTGAAGGGTCGAGTTAGATTGTTTCCAGTATATAGAAGGCCAAGGATCAGAGATCTTCTGTCGTGACATGGAAACCCGACCTCATTTTGTATTTTTTGGCACAAATCCCTATATACACGAGCTATAATGGAGTAGCAAGCATATACGCATCTTGTATAACTGATAGGGAGCATATATGTGGAAAAATGTATATTTTTAGCTCTGGATTCATCAAAAAGGGATAAGAAGTCTGCATAGGGAAATGGAAAAAGGCCCTATGTGCAAGATATCAATGGTGAGGCAAATCTTTCTATAACAGTTGGGGCTCGGAAATGTCCCATTTTCATACACCTTTCCCTTCATCACTCTTCACATTTATTC
>ML783338.1:548167-571480 GCA_009831015.1 Picea engelmannii | reverse complement strand
ATTGCTCTGTTCTCCGTAAACCTCAACCTCACAAGTGTGCTCAGACAGAAGTAAGGCTCAAGCTCCTGCTTAGAAAGAAAGGAACTCGGTGGCTTTGTTTTCTGTTAAATAGAGTTAATTGTTTTCTGCATTGTTGTTTTCATGAAAGAGTGTTAATGTTGAAGTCTCTGTTTAAGAGTAAGGGTCCTGTTCTCTGATTGCATAATAGTTTTTCTTTCCCATTGCAAGTGTTATTTTAAATGTAATCCAGGATTCTTAAATTGATCTTGAAAGGTTTGCAATAGGGAAGTTACTTTCTTGTGATTTAATACAGAACTTCAGTTTATTTAAACAAGTGAGATTAGTATTAGTTTCTTTACTACAACACTAAGTGCTTTTGGAATTGAGCATATATAGTGCGTGGCTATCTTTGAAACAAAAGACTTCCCTGGGTTGATAATTTATGTTTCACTTGGTTGTTTAAAAATTAATTAAGCAATTATAGTGACCAACAGTTGTAATACCTTCCACCAAGAGAAATGCCAAAAATGCCAAGAAAGTCTTCCTTCAATAAGAACGCCTCAAAATTTCAGCCAATAACCCTAAGAAGGGCACAAATTTCAGACCTCACTAATGTGTGAATGAAAGATGATGATAATATGAAGGTAAAAACCCTCAATATATAGTATACCAATGACCTAAATTACATTTTAGGTCATTAAAAGGTCAACAAGGCCAAAATACCAAAATCATATTGTTTTACATTAAATGTTTAAAATAAAACCCTAATCAAGCAATAGTGAGACGTCATCCCCTTTCTAGGGTGACGTTAGCCCCTTTTAGAGAAAATGCAGCGTCTTGGAGCAAAACGTTAGCCCTCCTTGGGCTTCTCCAAGCTCACACACATGCCACACGTGCCAAAACTGCCTCCCAAAAATTCCATACTGCTGGGTGACATCATGGGCATCCTGGGAGATGTCCTGGGCCTTCCAAGGCCAAAGTTCCTATAGACCCCCCTAGGTACAGGTCTGCTCAGCTGCCTCTGGTGGATTCTTTTTCTCTTCCTTGGTACAAATTCTTTGCCTTGTCTCTGCCCCTTGTTGGGGTCTCAACATCCATTGGGTGGGATCTTCAGCCCCATGGAGGTCTGAACTAATCATCTCGCCATGTGTACTTGTCCAATGTGGTACCTGTCCATCGGGCATGATCCTGGACATCAATAGCTACACCCTCCATGGGCTCATATGCCACAGGGATCATAGTAATGTCAATCACATATCATCATCAATATTATTAAACATGTGCATAAAACCCCTATTACCTCAGTTAAGTGCTCAAAGACATTATACAAGTCTGCAATACAAGTTTGGGGAAAGTGACAGGGTGTCCTATTGGGCTAGTGTCTACTGGAAAAGGGATGTTTCTGGAAGAGATTAAATCCAAGTAATGTAAGTGGGTGAGGTGGATAAGGGATGTCCTGACAGGAGGTGCAGTGACAGCAGGGAAATGCAGGGCTTACTTGTGGGTTCCTTTGTAGAAGGAGAGTTGCACCTGTCTTGGATGCAATTTTTTTCAAGCCCATTCATGCCTTTTATTATTCATTGTTTATTGATTTTTCTTCAAGAAGCTAATCATGGGGCATTGCCCTGGCGTTGTGACCAGTGGTAGCAATGTTACCCACAAGTACTTTCACAGAAATGAGAAGGTTGGCTCGTGATGAGACCCCCTTTATCTTGGCCATGAAACCAAGATCCACTACCCTGGCATGGTAACCAGATACTAGTAGTGTCATACCGCCAGGTACCCATGGACCTAATATGTTGGCTCGTGATTAGACCTCCTATCCTCTGACTAGGTCTTGTTTTATTATTTTTATTGGGTCCCTCTTGTTTCTTGTTGAGAATCTTTTTACTTCTTTCTCAGGGATCCCTGGGCGAAGCATCTTGAGGTTTTATTTTTAGGCTTTTATATTTTTTCAGTTTTCTTTTACCTTCTGGGCCTTTAGCCACTTCTTCCCACAAGGCAAGCTGCAACCCTTTAAATCATTGGCCAACAAAATGCCCAGACAAATGTAATGGGGTGGATGAGTGGGAAGCAAGATGAAAAGGTGGTAATGACGAGAGTGCATGATGAATTTTCATAAATCCCCCCAGTAGAAAACCAAAACCTATGGGCACATGCTTACTAGGTCATCCTGTCATTCCCCCCAGACATGGTCAAGTGGACAAGTATAAGATCCAAGCATTTTTTAGAAACAAAAGGAATTAAATGCACATATTCAAAGATTTTGAGGATTAGAGGGACACATACCATGATACCCGGACTCATTACCTCATGGAGCAAGAACCATCTCTAATATAGGACCAAGCTAAAGGTGATGGATGTTGTTGCTACTGACAAAGTGGAGGCGCTGAAAGGGAGAAAAGATGGGCCCTCTAGGGCCATGCTCAAGTCGATCTGGCTCTCGATACTCCATGTCTAGGACTTGTGGGCCTCGAGATATAATCTCCTAGTCATCCCTAAAAGTGGGGATAACAAGCCATAAGGAAGCTGGTCTTCCTTCTAACCCCATTAATAAAACATGGGACATTGTAATAGAGTAGAGTTATTTTATTGTGAGATTAGAATAATATTATTTATGCAAAATAAGTATGTCCCTTCTCTATAAAAGGTGATCCTGTGAACTAATAGAGGTTGCTCGCTTATTTATGAAGAAAAAGTCTCTTTCTCTCGTTTTCTCTCTTTGTTTTATGTTTAGGGTTTCTTTATTTTTTTGTTGTCTATTGTTGCTCTATAGTTGCCGCCACAAATTTTCCTATCTCTAAATAATGGTCAATGCGCTCTCTTCTAGTTACTAAGCCATCCTCTAACAAGTGTGCCCTCCTATGGTGAGTGCACCCTCTTTTGCATGTGCGCCATACCCTGCAAGTGCGCCCTCCTTCTGTAAGTGTGCCCTCCTATCCCAGTGCGCCCTCTTCTGCAAGTGCACCCTCCTCTAGTGAGTGCGCCCTCTTTTGAAAATACGCTCTGCTCTACAAGTACGCCCTCCTCTACAAGTGCGCCCTCCTTTTGCAAGTGCACCTTCCTCAACAGGTGCACCCTCCTATGGATCTCTCTCTCTCTCTCTCTCTCTCTCTCTCTCTCTCTCCCTCTCTCTCTCTTGAAGGGGGATCAATTGGTATCATAGCTCCATATACAAAACAAAACTAGAAATAGAAGCAAGAGAAGCAAGAGAAGAAAGAGAAGTCTGTAAGCCACCCATATCTGGTTTTCAACACATTTTTTTTTCTTGGGTTTCTCATAATTTGTTGTACAACTCACACCCTCCTGAGGGTTTTCAGTTTATGGTGGATATACAGATATCCACATTAGAGAGGATATTCATATATCTATTAGTCCCTAGAGCCCACATATCTCTCCCTCTATCTATTGTCCCTATTTCCCGGTCACCTCCATATCACATTAAAAAGTCCCATAACAACTCACATTTATATTGGTGTTTCTCTCACTCTCCAAGTGAAATATCACACCTCTTCAACATCCATGGTCCCTTGAAGCTTTATTTCCTTTGCAGGATATCTAATATCACCATAGTGTAACTCTCTTCCCAGAGCATAGCGCTCTCTCTCTCTATCTCTCACCCAACTATTCTTCAATGTTTGGGTGTCAAGATTGACACTCAATGCATTTGTGCAGGAAAATCATGCCTCCAAGGAGAGACCTTTTGTCAGTTCACTCAGACTCTAATACATCCAATCCAGTACAAGACCTAGCCTCAACCCTCAATGAGCTCATGAGAATTTAGAACCAGAGTAACCCAAATCCATTTCACCTTGACACGAGGTTCCAACTCCCCAAATTTGTGGGGAAAATGAATGGAGAGGCTTTAGACTCATGGATCCGCAACATCTCCACATATTTTTGGACTTGTACAAGCCTCACCGAGGAAAGGAAACTCCAAATAACATCTCTCCATCTAGAAGGAATAACTCAGACTTGGTGGGACACTCAACTAAAAAACACCACAATAGTGGTAGATATAGGAGCTTCCAATAACTCTTCAGAGTCACCTATCAAAACATGGGCACACTTTTGTAAATCTTTGAGAGCTCATTTTTATCCACCTAGATACCTTTAGAATTTGTGGACAAGATGTATTCAAGTCAGGAAATTACCTACACAAAATTTACAAGCATACATTGATTACTTCTGCAAGCTTCGAATTAAGCTTCACATCTCATATCCAGAAGAGGTATTAATTCTCAAATATAATTCAAGCTTGTTATCTCAATTCTGTAGAGAAGTAGAGTTGTTTGAATGTCTAACCTTGGATAACACTTTTAAGAGGGATTTGGTTGTAGAAAGAAAGGTGAATCCCCGAGGCCGTACTCTTCAATCTCGGCTAAACTAGACCTCAACTCCTTCACAAGATCCTACAACTCATACCTCAGATCACCCTAATAATTCTATAACAGCTCATCCCACCAATTCCATGTGGTGTTCCTTTCACAAAACTCAGTCCCGCTCCTCTACAAATTGTAGATTTTTAAAATCCTTACGGACTAATAAAACACTATTTACAGAGGCCACTTCCTTAGAAACCATCGAGGACGCCGAAATAGTTTCTTTGGACAACTGCATTGAAGTTGACCACTCCATGATTCTTATGACATCCGACGACTCCAAATCCTCCCCCTTACCCCTGTTTACACACAATTTCCAAATCAAACAATCCTTAGCCTTGTTAATGATGGACAATGGTAGTCAGAAAAAACTTAGTCTCCCAAGAGTTAGTCTAGCACCTACAACTTCCCACTACCCCACACCCCAAGCCATATCAACTCGGTTAGGTAAAAAAATATGGCCCTCGCCTCTTGTTATCTCAACGTTGTATGGTCACTTTTTCTATTGGTCAATTTAAATATTTCATCCTATGCGATGTATCTCCATTAGACTGTGCCTACCTCCTTTTGGGTCATCCATATCAACAAGACCAAAATGTTGTGTATCTTGCCAAAACCCACCAATATAAACTCTCAAAATATGGACACACCTATATTCTTACTGCAACACCCCCCAACCCACCACACAAAAATATACCAATCCCCATGTCCATCTAAACCAATGTGTTCCTCTATGTATCGTACGCCCTATTCCACCAAACAATCCAACACACCCAGTACCACAATCCATGGATCCCCTACTCTGAGAATTCATTGATGTCTTCCAACCACCCATCGACCTACCCCCGTCGTGCCACATAGATCACTCTATAAATATTATTCCAGGATCTTCATTACCCAATGCCCCTACTTACCGACTAGCTCCATGAGAGGCAGAGGAAATTGAGAAACAATTGACATAACTCATAAACTCAAGTCATATCCAACATTCATCTTCCCCTTGTGCTTCTCTTTCCTTTGTAATCCCAAATAAATACACCACTGAGATGCACTTATTCACTAAATACCATGCCCTTAACAAGGATACAGTCAAGAACCACTACCTCCTACCCCAAATTGAGGAGTTTCTAGACAATTTGCAAGTTTCTCAATGGTTAAGTAAGTTAGATTTGACATCTGGATACAATCAAGTGAGAATCAACTCATCAGATGTGTGGAAGACAACCTTCAAGACCAAATTTTGTCTTTTCGAATGGAAATTCATGCCATTTGAACTAACTAATGAACCAACAACATTTATGAGAGTTATCAATGATATATTTAGGCCTATTTTGAGCCACATTGTTTTTATATATTTGGATGACATTCTCATATTCAATAAATCTTAGGAGGCACATCTTCATCATGTTCACCAAGTACTAGAACTACTTCAGGAGCACAAACTATAGTTAAAGGAAAATAAATCATACTTTGGCCAAAGTTTTGTTCCATATTTGGGATTTCTTGTGGACATAGAAGGAATTCATCCCGATTCGACACAGGTACAAGCTTTGGCACAATGGCCAACTCCTTCTTCAACAAGTACATTAAAAATCTTAATGGGTGGTATCAACTTTTATCAAAAGTTTGTTTTTCACTTCTCTCAGATTTCTCTCCCTTTGCATTAGTTATCTAACAACACTAGGATTTCTTATGGACACGGAAGGAATTCATCCCGATCCGACATAGGTACAAGCTTTGGCACAATGGCCAAATCCTTCTTCAACAAGTGCATTAAAAATCTTCATGGGTGGTATCAACTTTTATCAAAAGTTTGTTTTACACTTCTCTCCCTTTGCATTAGTTATCTAACAACACTAAAAACTTTGTTTGGGATGGAGAAGTTGCTCACAACTTTTCTCGTCTCAAACAGGCGTTGTTCTCTTCCCTTGTACTTAGATTTCCATACTTGACTTATCCATTTGAGATTGAATATGATGCCTCCCAATATGATATTGGTGTAGTACTTAAACAGGGAGGACATCATGTAGCCTGTCACTCTGAAGCTCTTTTAGAAGCTAAGAAAAATTGTAGCACATACGATAAAGAATTCTACAACCTCATGCAAGCTCTCAAGCAATATAGACATTACTTGTTGGGTGAGACCATTCTCCATAAAAATAACCATCCTCTAATTTTCATTAATTCCCAATCAAAGATTCAAGAGAAAAGACATCTCAAATGGGCAGCCTACATACAACAGTTCGATCTGGTCATTCACTACAAGAAGGGGAAATCTAACAAGATGTCATATTTTCTTAGTTGCCCTCCGAATCAGGTTCTCTAAATATTAGAATTTCGGTGTGCTTCGTATGAAACATGTAAAGACAAGTAAGCCACCAACCATGATTTTCAGGAAGTTTGGGTTGCACTACATCAACCAACAATAGTCAACCAAACCCTTTTCTTAGACTACACCATTCGCAATGGGTGGCATTACAAGCTCAACTTGTTATCCGTGCCTCAATCAGAGGATCATTTATTTCTCATCAAGGAATCCTATGCATTTTCTTGTGGAGGCCACTTGGCATAACAAATATAGTACAAAACCTTCAACACCATTTTTATTAGCCATCTCTATAACACCAGATAGAAAAAATCATTTGAGCTTGTACTTTATGCTCTCAATCCAAACCTTCCAACCAAAAGCATGGTTTGTATCAGGCTAGCCCCAATGCCTTCTAGACCATAGGAATTCATTTCAATGGATTTTCTCAGTGGACTTCCCACCACTCAGAGAAAACATGATGCCATTTGGGTAGTATTCTGCTGGTTTTCCAAAATGCCCCATTTCATCGCTTGCAACAAGACTACCACAGCTGCTCAAATAGAGGAATTATATTTCCAACATGTCTGGCCTCACTTTGTTCTACCCAACACTATCATTTTAGATAGAGACTCAAGATTCCTCAGCTCCTTTTGGCGGACACTATGGGAACTACTTAGTTGTCAACTTAAGTTCTCCACCACCTTCCATACTCAAACAAATGGACAAACAAAGGTAGTAAATCATGTGTTGGTACATGCTCTACGCACGCATTTCACATGTAGCAAACAATGATATACTTATTTACATATTCTGTAGCATAGTTACAACAGGGACACACACTCAGCTACTGGCTTCTCCCCTTTCAAAGTGTGTTTGGTTTTTGGTGAATAAATTTAGATTAGTAATAGAATTTGGATTCAATATTGGTTAAATATTAGTGGGACTCTGTCTGAATGGACAAATTCCATATGGACTCTATTCCATTCGAACATAGTGCCATATGGACTCTATGCCATTCAAACATAGTTCATATGGCACTCTTTCCATTCAGACAGAGTGCCATATGGACTCTGTTTGAATGGCAGAGAGTCCACATAGACTCTATCTTGAGTCTCTCAAGATCGTCCAATAATTTTCCACGGGATAAAATGGGAAATAAGACATCCTTCCAAGATGAATTATGTCAAGGGAACCATCCCACATTCTAATACCCTGAAATTATTAAAAACAATTATGACTTATTTTAATTTGTATTATTTTGAATTGATGGATCTTTAAAGATCAAAACAATATTTTTTATTTGATAATAAAAGGGGCGCTTCGAGTAAGACTAATAAAAGAGGGAGTTACTGATCCATTAAGAGGAATGACTAGTGGCAACAGAAAGAGACAAGTGGTAGATCCATTTGAATTTAAATCAAATTGGCAGAGTCATAATCCTAGATTTCTACGAAATCAGAAAATAAAAGTGTGGGATTAAAGATTGACAAGTGGTCAAAGAGCAGAGGGCTTGTACATGTGTCGAAATACCTAGGAAAAAATAAATAAATTATACACAAGGAGAATGGGACACCATTCTGTGTATGTGAGAATTGGAAAGAGAAAGAAAGTAACATCCTGTACATCACAGGAAAAAGAACAATTTCTTGACTTGAGCTCTCGATTTATGCAAGCAGTCACAGTGGTCATTTCATCTTTTGAATAAGGAAAAATAGCTCAAGGGTGACAAGGCATAAGGGTATATCTGTTCTTGTCTATGGTTGGGAGGAGTAGTCTTACCCAACATGTTTTTCCCTAGTTCAAGAGTATTAGGTTCAATTTTTTTTTAATTTTGTTTACATAATTTTATTTTTTTTGTTTGTTTACATAATTTCTTTATAAGACATAAATTTCATTCTTTATATCTGGGTAATGTTATTCTGAAGTATCATTTATATTCTGATCACAAAAACTATCTAGAATATGTTATGTATATTCCTGTTGATAAGTCATAATCGTTTATTCATTTTCTGTAGATGTAGATTCAACAAATTTTATATTCATCGGTAAATTTATTGATTTAAATATCTACAGAATAATAAAGATTTCTTCATATCTACATTAGGCACAAGAATTTATTGATTTAAATATCTACAGAATAATAAAGATTTCTTCATATCTACATTAAGCACAAGAATTAAAATAAAGGACAAATAGAGTTTATTAATCTCGGCGTAATAGTCTAGATACAATAAGACTGAAATCAACGAGACCTAATATTATATCTTAGAGTAAATATAGAAAGTAAAAATTAGTTTTACAAGACTCTTAGAATTACATCAGGTTGAGAAACCCTTTTAATGATATACTCGAAAAATATAACACAAATCTTTATTATTTCTACAAAAAAGGGAGATACATATCTAATATTAACAAAGATAAAGAACGCTTTTGTGATTATCACCCATAGAATCTCTATTACTAGTTGACAACTCTGGTTATAAATGTTAGAGATAATGCTCACATTAATGTTGTGTGCTAAGTTTGGGGATTGGCTTGAGGTTTTGTAGGAGACTGTTGAGATATTATCTCAACCTAAATCTCCAAGATTAGAATTAGATGGATCTCACTCCAACTATATATACATGTAATGTATCTGTGTGCATGTGTGTGCAATACAAACTATTTTCTATCTGTGAATCTTGTACAATGGATGCTCTCCAATTTTGCAATTTGGTATCAGAGGAAGGACAACCTTGACTCTCTCACGAGAGAGGGCTGTGATCCTGCTTATTCTGCAATAATTAAAATTGTGTCAATAGGATAATGTAGGTATGTGAGTTTTCTGGAGAAGAGTGGATTGGATTAATTTTATTTTTTAGTGTTTGTGTGTAAAGAGGTCTACGTGGAAGAATGTGAAGCACAACGTGGAGAAAAATGGAAAGTTGTTGCATGACTAAATGAAATCGCCGAAGACTTAAATCACTGTTTGGTCACTTGGAGGATTGCAAGGATCCACCCCAATTGGAGACAACGGAAACGAAAATAAATTATGGCATGCACAAATTTAAAGCGGGTCGAGAGCATTTTGTTTCCCGAACTCAACAAATTCAATGCTGGAAAAACACATGAATTCATGTTTCAGAAACACCTGTTGCATATCGTTTTCACGACCGATATTATTCCCAAGACTATGAGGAGTTTGTATATCTTTTAACGCATTTGGTTTAAAGAATAGTTATGATGGGAGCAACGCCACGAATATCAAGGATCTTGGTTTGTGAGTTCATTCATGGTATCGCGTTGTCATGGTGTTACCATTCTGGCTATGTCTACGCCTTTGCTACAAGATGGTGCTACTTAAAGAGAAATTTCAGAGTCAAAGACTGGCTCATGAGTTATGATAACAGGGTTTTCTACATGGAGTTGTTTGTTGCCTGAAGTTTAAATGTTGCAGATTTATTGTGCAAATATTTTTTTTTAATATACTGATGGGACTTGTTGTACTTCGGTGCTTCAATATCAACAGTTATAAGTTGTCCTTGTGTATATTGTTGTAGATGTGTTTAAATAAGCTCAGTTGTATGATTGACTTCTGAAAATATCCAGTAATTAGATCATTATCTTATATAACTGTCAAAATTTACATTATCATAGCATATTATATTCACATTGCTTATACACAAATTTTTAGATCATCCAATATTATCATGAACTACATAAAATCATATCAATGAAAAGTCAATCCAATATTATCATGAACTACATAAAATCATATCAATGAAAAGTCAAACATTGTTGACTAAAAATTTATATTTACATAAGATCAAATTAATAGAAAGTCAAACATAGAGCTTATATTTATATTGAAGCCATAAACTAAAAGGGAAAATCCTATAGCAAATTATATTCACATTGTTTATACACAAATTTTTCGATCATCCAACATTATCATAGCATATTATATTCACATTGTTTATACACAAATTTTTGGATCATCTAACATTATCATGGACTACATAAAATCGTATCAATGGAAAGGCAAACATTGTTGGCTAAATTACAAAGCTTACATTTACATAAGATTAATAGAAAGTCAAACATAGAGCTTATATTTATGTTGTTGAAGCCATAATTTCCACGTTAGAAGGAAATTTCATTTTTTTTTGGAAGTGACTAACACTTTTATAAATAGGTAATAATTGATTTTTCAACTTTTAAAATTTAAATACAATCTAAGTGTTAAAATTTTAATATTCAAATCAAATTTAAAAGATAAATATGTGGAATTTTATTTAGTAATTTTTTAAAAATTTAAATACAATTTAAGTATCAAAATTAAAATATTTAAATCAAATTGGAAAGATAAATATGTGAAAGATTATTTTATTTAGTTATTTAGTTATTTTTCTATTTGGTTGTGTTAATTGTGTCTTTTAAACTCAATATTTTTTTAGGAAATTTAGAGGGTAGACTTAAAGAAAGATGTTCTCCACATCTATAAGAATTTCATAATAGCCTCTGTTACTTAGAAATAAAATTTGGAAATCTTCTAAACTTGGGTGTGGGGTCTAAACTTCATGTTTTGTTTCAAAATTTGGTCTGAAGGTAGAATATGATCTCCTTTCCAAGATCTCCAAAATTCAGCATCTAATTCCAAGAGATGAGTGTGGGCAAATGAAAACATCAAAAAATGTGAACCATTTTAGTTTTAGAAAATATGAAACACTGAAAATAAAAATAGAATTAAAAAAACAAAACATAGAAGTGAAAAAAAAAATATTTAGTATGTAGGATTGTTTTAGAGCCTTAGTGATATTCTTGCATTTGCTCTCTACTAGAACCCACAATATTCCCTTCAATCTCATGACTCCATCATTTTTTCAACATAAACTATAATGTGATTGTGCTATTATATCCTCAAGACTTCCATGCTCTCCTTAATGTTATTATTAAGGATTATTAAATAACTAATACTCATTATTATAATTACTTGATGATGATGATGAAGAAGAAGAATAGTTACTTAATTATTATATGAAAATATTGGAGATGAGATATTTATGTAATCAAAGTATCTAAACCCTATTATGTTTTTATGCTTATTAATTGGCTGACCCAATCTTAATTAATTTATGTTCATTAAAATATAGCTTATGAATTAACAACTTGATTCATTTAAATTCACAAAATAACAATATGAACCACACACAGAATGAATACTATTTGACAAAATTACATTCCTAATTCTACTTGATGATCCACATTTACTTTACCATTTACCACTTACTTGTACATCTTCCTTATCTTTACATTTACATCATTATATTCTTGACCTACAATTGCAACATGTACATTTTCAAAAGCCCTTTTCCCTGCATGTTCATGGAATAACAAATGACATTTCGCTATGCATGCCAATAGAATATAATTCATTATCTAGTTCATATTTAATAGTTCTTCTTTTATGGAAAAGATCAAACCATTTACATTTAAAAGTTATAGATTTAAAAATTAAATTATATAGTCTAACTCAATTATCTTTTGAACATTAAAAACTCCACTAATATTCGTGAAGGAAAGAAATGTGTTGATTAAAAAACCCCATGCTAAATTAGACTCTTTCACTGATTCTATTTGTTAAGTTCATGAGTATATCTACAAATATAATCACCACAAATACTGAATACACAATAGATCCACATAGCAATATAGAAGAAACCACACTTTTATTATAAGAAAACCCTTGAGGTAGGACAACACCATACAATGGATCCTATTATGGAAGGGATCATCTCATATTCACTTGCCTCTTCAAGGGGGAAACCTTCTAATGAGCTTCAACTCCAATAAAATATTTCTCTTCATATATCATTACATTGCTTGAACCCATTTATATAGTGCTACCATCACCTAAGAACATTCTAGAGGAGGAATCTTCTAGAAGTAGAACCTTCTAAGAAATCCTCTTACATTTATTATATTTAACTACCAATTTATTATATCTAACTACCATGGGTCTTATTTAATACTATAGTGGACCTAGTCCACTTTACATTGAATGACCTCTACTATTATAACTATGGGCCCTCCGCCGCCCCGCCCCCACTATCTCTTTAGCTACCTAACATTCCACCCCCCTTATGAAAGCATTGTTTTCAACGCTTGATGTACAACCATATACCAAGGTCCCATGGATAAGTGTGGACCATAGTGCTGAAGTAGACTAGAGAACCAGGGTCCCATGGATAAGTGTGGACCATAGTGCTGAAGTAGACTAGAGAACCAAGGTCCCATGGAGAAATGAAAACCATCATGCTGAAGTAGTCCAATTTCCATTGTGAACTGGGATCCCATGTCCAAGGGCTCATGTGAACTCCACACGAAAGATATCTAAACTCAAGAACCAACTAAAAATGATGCTCCAAAGATCTATATTGATCATGGGGATCCAAATATGTAGATCCCTCCATATTCACAAAATCATTTGAATAACACACTAGTATTGGAGAATACTGAAAAATAGTGTGCATTGAAGGCGCTGGACTTTTCTCCATAATGTTCTCTACATGAGGTGAAGGAGAGTCATGGAATAGAAGATGAAAGTGGTTGTCATCCCAGAAATGACAACCATCCATATACCAATCATGACAATCGTCCTCCAAAGCATACCAATAACACAATTTTTGATGATATTTGTTCATGATGTTCATCAAAGTACATTCCTCCTTCATGTTCGCGAAGGACTTATGAATACTACAAAAATCATCCATGGTACCTTCTTGAGTGTCATGCATTTGGGATTTGGATGTTTCGATCATGTGTAGAATTTCCTTAAGTTGAGAGTGCATACCCATTGGAAACACAACATATAATGTACCAAAAGAAATATATCAAAATTATCTATCCAATGACACTGATATGGTATCAATCTGAGTACAATGTGAAAAATGATGAGCTTTGCAGTCCCGCTGTTGTCATGAAAACCCCCCAAAAATAATTGATTTTCAATCAATGATATCTTCACTTCCGGAACTCTGATTCAAACAATTTTTATTTTTTTTTTAATTGGGTGAAATTGTGAGAGGAAATCAGATCTGTAATTTGTTTGGGAAAATTATGCCTCCATCCTCTACATAAATAAAAAAATATTGTCGTTGTCCGCGGAAAAAACACTGAAAATTTGTAGATTTTAAAACTTCAATATCTTGACTTCCCGAACTCCATTTTAGACAATTTGTTTTTTAAATTAGGTGCTTTTATGAGAGGAACTCATATATACAACCTGTTTCTGCAAATTGTGCACAAAAATATACAAAAATTGTCTGAAATGTCGCGGCCATTTTTTTTCGAAAAAAATTGCAAAAACAAAAAAAATATTTTCCCACAATGTCTGCCAAGGAAAGTGATCTGATACCACTTGTTAAGTATATGAGTAGATCTACAAATATAATCACCACAAAAACTGAATACACAATAGATCCACAGAGCAATATAGAAGAAACCACACTTTTATTATAAGAAAACCCTTGAGGTAGGACAACACTATACAATGGATCATATTATGGAAGAGATCCTCTCCTGTTCACTTTTCTTTTTGAGGGGGAAACCTCTTAATGAGCTTCAACTCCAATACAATATTTCTCTTCATATCTCATTACATTGTTTGAACCCCTTTATATAGCGCTACCATCACCTAAGAACATTTTAGAGGAGGAATCTTCTAGAAGTAGAACCTTCTAAGAAGTCATCTTACATTTATTATATCTAACTATCATAGTGGGTCTTATTTAATACTATAGTGGACCTAGTCCACTTTACATTGAATGGCCTCTACTATTATAACTATGAGCCCTTTGGCTCTCCCACTACCTCTCTATCTACCTAAAAATTAAATCATTATAAGCTGTCTTTGAAGTCCATGAAAAGAATAGAGAGAAAAAAAAATCAACTTCATCCCCATAGATAAGTGGGGACTTCTCCTCATTGCTATGCAAAAAGTAAGAAATCCAAATCCTAGAGCATGTAGAATGAGAGTTTATTAATTTTATTGAAGGGCCAATATATGGTGGGTTTAATGGTTGTTAAATCAATAAATAGGATCAATTTATTCTTTTATTATGTTTGTATTTTTTTGAATTTGTAAGATTTGTTTACACAAATGCAACAACACTTTACAACTATATATTTATTTTATATAATTTAAATTATTTATTAATTACTAAGTTACTTTTTGTTAATTATCAAGTTATACTAAATTTTATTATAAAAAAAATTCACATTGATAATTTATTTTTTATTCACTACCCACTTGTATCAATTTTTACCAAAATAAAAAATATAAAAAATACTAATATTTTAAAGATAAATTGTTTGAAGGTACTAACAAAACACTCTGCTTAATAAAAAAACATACAATTATTATATCATAGAACACATTATGTTTCTCATTTTAAAACAACACCATGTTTTTTTTTAATTATATATATATATATATATATATATATATATATATATATATATATATATATATAATTATTTATGTAACTTTTAATTAATATATTTATTAGCTGAATATATATCATTCAAATTGAAATTAAAATCAATCCTTTCATTTCAATCATTTATGTAGAAAAATATTTTGTTGATATCTTATTATTTTTTTATTTATTTTTTAAAGTCAATAGCCATTTGTTAAAGTTGAGACTTAAAAATTTTAAATTTTATAATATTGATTTAAGATAAGATTTTTTGTAATTCTTTTATATTAAACATGAAAATTTGTATGCAACATTTAAAAAATATTTCATTATAATTAAAAAATTTCAATACTTATTTAAAATATATATTTTTGTATCAATTTAAAAAAATATATATGTATTTTTTTATTTAAAAAAATTAAAATATATTTATTAGACCAATAGATCATTTAGATAGTAATCAAAATCATCAATCTCTTTGATCAAAGACGGAAATATTACATACAATTTTATAACTGACACCTTCGAATAAATACTACCTTATAACTTATTACATACTAACTCTCAATATATATTTCAACTAGATTGGCGGGTTGATATTGAAGAAAAATAGACTAGGCAGAACTTATCTCCGAGTTTGCGGGTTGATATTGAAGAAAAATAGACTAGGCAGAACTTATCTCCGAGTTTAATGCAGGTGGATTCAGCATAGTCAAACCCTCCATTCAAAGTCAAAAAAAAAAGTCAAAAACTTTTTGATCTATTACATATCTTATATTTATATTAAAGACATAATTGCTACTTTCAAATAAATTTTATCTTATGAATAATTAATATTTACCATTAATAAATAGGTATAGTAGTTGATTTTTGGCTTTCAAAATTCAATATTTATGTTTAAGATATAATTATTACTTTCAAATAAATTTTATTTTATGAATAATTAATATTTTACAATTAATAAATAGGCATAGTAATTGATTTTTGGCTTTTAAAATTCAAATTAAATAAAAATTTATTTTATTTAATATTTTTTTCTAAATTAAAACACAATCCAAGTATCAAAATTTAAATATTCAAATCAAATTCAAATTGAAGTGACAAATACACGGAATGCTATTTTATTTATTTATTTAGTTAAATATTCAATTCAAATTGAAGTGACAAATACATAGAATGTTATTTTATTTAGTTAATTTTTTCATCATTGTATAATCTATTGAAAGTTTTGTTATTGAAAGTGTTGTTTGTGCACAATTCAATACATTGAACCATTACTTTTGAAAAATTCTATACATGGTACCTAAAGTGTACACCACTTAAACTTAATAATTTTTTAGTGAAATTCAATAACAAGATAGAGAATGTCAATACATTGAACCATTACTTTTGAAAAATTCTATACATGGTACTTAAAGTGTGCACCACTTAAACTTAATAATTTTTAGTGAAATTCAATAACAAGATAGAGAATGTGTCTTGAAAGTGTGTTGATCTTATTAATAGGCCTCTATTAACTAGAAATAAAATCTAGTTTCAACAGATGAGCGGGCACAAATGAAAATGTTGACATTTTAATTGTTGAAAATATGACACACCACAAATTTTAACAGACCACTTTAATTGTTGAAAATATGAAACACCTAAAGTAAAAATAGAACTAAAAACAAAACATAGAAGTGAAAATATTTTTTTATTTCTGTGTGTAGGATTATGAGAACCTCACTGGTACTCTTGCATTTGCTCTCTATTAGCCCCTAAAATATTTCTTTCAATCTCATGACTCTGCCATATTTTTTTACATAAATTATAATGTGATTGTGCTTTCCGGGCCATACCAACCCTTAATATGGATGGATTTTTTTGGGTGTCTCCTCCTGACTACTGCTAGTTTATAACTTTGGCTACCTGACAGAAGGAAACCTTTAAAATCCAATTGCTCTACTGCGATTTGAATAAAAGGTTGAAGGCCATGGAGTTGGGATTTGATCCACTTACGTGTGCATGGGTCACGGAAATATTTTTAATATAATATCTCTAGCCACAACCACAACCACATGTTCGATCACTACCGAGGTGTCCCCACTACTCTGGGTTATGCGACACTCATCAGAATTAAACCTTTCTCAATGATGAAAAACTCCCCACTTTCCACCATTGGATCCAACCCATTTGGAAAAAAATTGAAAGACACGAGGGCGAAATTTGATCCACTTATGTGTGCATTGGTCACGAGACTCTCCATAATGTTATTATTAAAGATTATTTAATAATTAATATTAATTATTATAATTATTTTTTATAATTAATAGTAATTACTATAATAATAATAATAATAAATTACTGATCATAATGATTGTTGATTTGTTCTTTACAAATATTATATAATATTAGTTACCTAATTATTATATGAAAATATTGGAGATTAGATATTTTTGTAATCAAAACACTTAAACCCTATTTATGTTTTTATGCTTATGCTTATTAATTGGCTAACCCAAATATTGATTTATTTATGTTCATTAAAATATATCTTATAGATTAGCAAATTGATTCATTTAAATTCACATAATAACAATATGAACACAATGTGTGTGTATAAAACAATTAAGAGAATAATTAATACTATTTGATAAAACTACACTCCTAATTCTACTTGATGATCCACATTTACTCTACCTCTTACATCTACATGATCCTCATATTTACATTTATATCATCATCTTCTTGACCTACAATTGTAACATGTACATGCCCTTTTTTCTTGGATGTACATGGAATAACAAACCACCGATTTTGTTTAGAGACATTAGGATGGAAGAAAACTTGTTCATAGTATTTTGGAAGAACAAATCATTTTCTGAGATGTTCACATTTCTCTATGTACGCCAATAGAATATAATTCACTATCTAGCTCATATTTAATAGATCTATTTTTTTTATCAAAAAGATTAAACCATTTATAGTTAAAAGTTACACATTTAAAAATCCTATCATCTAACTCAATTATCTCTTGAATAGTGTCAACATTAAGGACCTCACTAACCTTTGTGAAGAAAAATTAGTGAAGAAAAAAATGGTATTGATTAAAGACCTCCATTCTAAATGAGACTCTTCCCATGATTCTAGTGAGAGATTAGATCATTATGAGGCATCTACCTAAGAAGATTCTAGTGAGAGATTAGATCATTATGAGGCATCTACCTAAGAAGACAGAGAAAAATAAAAATCAACATCCTTCCCATGAATAAGTGGGAGTTTCTCCTCATTTCTATCGAAAGAGTAAGAAATCAAAATCATAGAGCATGTAGAATGAGACTCTATTAATGTTGTTGAAGGGCCTAGATATATGGTGGGTTTAATGGAGGTGAGGCCAAATAGAATAAATGAATCTTTTTATTATGTTTATATCCCTTGAATTTGTAAAACTTGTTTACACAAATGCAACAACACTCCACAATCACATGTTTATTTTCTATGGTTTGAACTATCTATGAGTTACTAGTTTACTTTTTGTTAGTTATCAAATTACACCAAAATTTTACAAAAAGAATCACATTGATATTTCATTTTTTATTCATTATCAAATTGTATCTTTTTTTTTTTTCTAAATCATATTAATAGTTTAAAGACAAATTGTTTAATGTGTTGAGTAATTACACATAAATAATGAAAAAAATATGGGCCATGTTATCGCACAATTTGTAGTTAGGACAAAGGACAGATGAAAGGATGTCAAACTAGCGTAACTGAACCAATCCCACCACTGTCACCTCAATGGGAAGGTTCTTTCTGTTTAGGGAGGTAAGGCCCAAGGGAGACGTCCCCGATGACCTGGGGTTTTGACAAGGAAAAAAGTTAAGAGATAAAAGGTAATTTTCCCCCTCACAAGTCACCACCAAGTAGAAAGTCCGGCTTATAACCAATAAATATGAAAGATAATCGGAAGTAGTAACCAATAAGAGTACCTGTCCGAGACAAAGAAACAATGAAACTATATGTGAAATCTTGCTTTCTAGTTAGTGCTTCATATAACTAATGACTTTATGATAATAAGAAATTGAGCAATAATATTGATGAAGTAAATCAATATTTATACAATAACAATCATTACACAATATTACTTCACAATAAATGCTAAAGAAACTTTGGAATTCAATATAACAATATCAACACTTCATGAACAATGTCTTAACCAATCATCCAATTGCTTTAGAAGTAAAACGTAAGCTACAAAAATGGGTTTATAGCACAAGAAGGTGACGACAACACTAAGGTTAGTAAAATTAGTCTAGGCTAGGGTTAGTAAGATTTATAGGTTGTTCAAAGTATTTGGTTGTTTGTATGATCAAGTTACTCAACACGCAAGGCCTTAGATTAATGCGTTGCTAGGGTATATGGAGTCAAAGAAAGGACACAAAGGTTGAAGGAATAAGTGATAGTAAGACCAAAGACAAGATGGTAAAGTGTTGAGGTGTTGCTAAAGCAAGGCCTAAAAAATGAAACCCTAACGGAGAGAGACTCACTTTGGTGTAGAAACCCTAGGCCTCAGTGCTCTCTCCTCCTTCTTTAGCTCAATGGAAAAAAACGACTAGCTTGAAAAAAAGATTGATCTAATACAAGAGAGTTTGTGAGTGATGTGTTGCTAAAGCAAGGCTTCACTAGACAAGCCCTAGGGAAAAATGACTCACTAGGTGTAGGCTACCCTAGGCCTTGGTGCGTTTTTCTCCTTCTTAGCTCAACAAGAGTAAAATGGCTAGGTTAGAAGAAAAGAATAGAGTGTTTCTATGGCAAGGCTCTATCTTACTTCAGCAAATAAAATCGCTTAAAATCTTGATAGGGACATGAGACAAGGACCTTTAGTATGTGCTTGTCAACTAGGGTTAAATTCAACAAATTATAATAATAAATGCAAGAAAACAACACAATAACCATTCAATGAAGAAGTTTTGCAGAAATTCACTTACATTTAACCAAGAAATCATATAGAAAAACCCTAGTTGTAATACCTTCCACCAAGAGAAATGCCAAAAATGCCAAGAAAGTCTTCCTTCAACAAGTGCGCCTCAAAATTTTAGCCAATAACCCTAAGAAGGGCGCAAATTTCAGACCTCACTAATGAGTGAGTGAAAGATGATGATAATATGAAGGTAAAAACCATGAATATATAGTATACCAATGACCTAAATTACATTTTAGGTCATTAAAAGGCCGACAAGGCCAAAATACCAAAATCATATTGTTTTACATTGAATGTTTAAAATAAAACCCTAATCAATAAATAGTGAGACGCCATCCCCTTTCAAGGGTGACGTTATCCCCTTTTAGGGAAAATGCAGCCTCCTGGAGCAAAATGTTAGCCCTCCTTGGGCTTCTCCAAGCTGCCACAAGTGCCAAAACTGCCATAATTGTCTCGCAAAATGTCCATATTGTTGGGTGATGTCATGGGAATCATGGGAGAGATCCTAAGACTTCCAAGGCCAACGTTCCTGTGGAGAGGGCTCAACCCCCCTAGGTACAGGTCTGCTCAGCTGCCTCTGGCGAATTCCTCTTCTCTTCCCTGGTACAAATGCTCTGCCCTGTCTCTACCCTTTGATGGGGTCTCAACGTCCATCGGGTGGGCTCTTCAGCCCCATGGAGGTTCGAACTAATCATCTCCCCATGTATACTTGTTTAATATGGTACCTGTCCGTCGAGCATGATCCTGCACATCAACAACTATGCCCTCCATGGGCTCATAAGTCACAGGGATAATAGGAATGTCAATCACATCTCATCATCAATATTATTAAACATGTGCATAAAACCGCTATTACCTCATTTAAGTGTCCACTGGAAAATGGATGTTTCCGAAAGAGATTAAATCCAAGTCATGTAAGTGGGTGAGGTGGATAAGGGATTTCCTAACAAGGAGTGCAGTGAAAGCAGGGAAATGCAAGGCTTACCTGTGGGTGCCTTTGTAGAAGGTGCGCTGCACTTGTCCTGGATGCAATTTTTTCCAAGCCCATTCATGCCTTTTATTGTTCATTCTTTATTTATTTTTCTTCAAGAAGCTAATCAGGGGACACTTCCTTGGCGTGGTGACCAGTGGTGGCAATGTTACCCACAAGTACTTTCACAAAAATGAGAAGTTTGGCGCATGATGAGACCCCCTTTCTCTTGGCCATGCAACCAAGAGTTACCACCCTGGCGTGGTAACCAACTGCTAGTAGTGCCATACTGCTACGTATCCATGGACCTAATAGGCTAGATCGTGATGAAAACCCCTATCCTCTGACTAGGTCGTTTTTTATTAATTTTATTGGGTCCCTCTTGTTTCTTGCTGAGAATCTTTTTACTGCTTTCTCGGGGATCCCTGGGCGAAGCATCTTGAGGTTCTATTTTTAGGCTTTTATCTTTTTCCATCTTGCTTTTACCTTTTGGGACTTTAGTCCCTTCTTCCCACAAGGCAAGGTGCAACCCTTTAAATGATTGGCCAACCAAATTCCCGGACAAATGTAATGGGGTGGATGAGTGGGAAGCAAGATGAAAAGGTGGTAATGACGGGAGCAGACGATGACTTTTCAAACCCCCCCCCAGTGGCAAACCAAAACCTATGGGCACATGCTTACTAGGGAATCCTGTCATCCCCCCAGACATGGTCAAGTGGACAAGTATAAGATCCAAGCATTTGTTATAAACAAAAGCAATTAAATGCACATATTCAAAGGTTTTGAGGATCAGAGTGACACATACCATGATACTCAGACTCATTACCTCATGGAGCAAGAACCATCTTTGATACAGGACCAAGCTGAAGGTGATGGGTGTTGTTGCTGCTGACAAAGTGGGGGCGCTGAAAGGGAGAAAAGATGGGCCCTCTAGGGCATGCTCAAGTCGATCTGGCTCTCGGTACTCCATGTCTAGGACCTGTGGGGATCGAGACATAATCTCCTAGTTATCCCTAAAAGTGGGGATAACATCTGGCTCCAACTCGGAGACATGTGCGCACCGTAGAGCGCATGAGAACCTCAACATTTCTGGCATAACCTGTAACTTTATTGATCTCAATAAAATCTATTAGTAACCATTTGGGGTGGTGACACCACCCCAACATATATATATATAATACTGAAATAAAAGCAATCATATATACAAATGTGAAAGCAAACTACTCTAGCGTGCAATACAGATGGTATAGTACAATGAATGCAAAATGCCTACCTACTTACCTGCACTTACCTGTGAAGTCAGGTCCCACCACCTTGGTGGGGTTTGAGGAGTTGTCCGCTGACAGACAATGGGTGCCTTCTTCCTTCCAAAGTGGACAAGTAATTTGAATCGTCAACTGATTTTCTTCCAACTTTGAAAGGGGCGAGAAAATATTGGGTACTTCCTTTGACATTAGATGGATATCCTTTCTTGGTATCCCGCATCCATAAAGAACTATACCTCAACGACTTCACAGAATAGGCTCGTCCAGAACTAAAGGACAAAATTCATCTCCAGACAAAATAAAGAACGGCTTCACAGAATAGGCTCGTCCGTCCTGTCCGTCTAAGGTGAGCTGGTCTGCGCTCGCTGACTGAGACGGTAAGGACCTCTACCATTATCAGAAAGAAACGACACAGCAATATATGTCGTATTGAGTAAATTAGTCTTCTACATGTCGTATTGAGTAAATTAGTATTGAGAAACGACGGTTTAATTTTGAAACCGTTGAAACCGACTCACCTATCAGATTTGACATACGTAATTTAGCCACGTACATAATTTGGCCTATTAATCCTCAATCCGGGTCAGCACATGCTTTTAAGAGCAATGTACACATTAATATTTATGAGTAATAATCCGGGTCAAATAAATTTTATTTTATGAGTAATTAATATTTTACAATTAATAAATAGGCATAGTAATTGATTTTTGGCTTTCAAAATTTAAATACAATCTATGTGAGGAAATTTAATATTCAAATTAAATTGAAAAGAAAAATAAATGAAAATTTATTTTATTTAATAGTTTTTTTTTAAATTAAAACACAATCCAAGTATCAAAATTTAAATATTCAAATCAAATTGAAGTGACAAATACATGGAATGTTATTTTATTTATTTATTTAACTAAATGTTCAATTCAAATTGAAGTGACAAATACATGGTATGTTATTTTATTTAGTTAATTTTTT
>ML783338.1:522396-534479 GCA_009831015.1 Picea engelmannii | reverse complement strand
TTGGGCCATCCATATGCGTGCATGAATTATCAGTGATTCCGGACCCCCCCCCCCTCCGTTAAAGGTAGAACGGTTGGTGGGGGGGTCCGGAAAAATTTGTCCACCGTAGATCTAGGCACGATCATCTGGACTGTTGATACATGAGCGTTGCATAAATGTGGGCGTAAAAGTTTATGTGCCCTGAAAAACTTAGGATAAGAGCATATCATGGGTTTTTCCCAAGCTTTTACATCTTTACATCACCAAGGGGTTAGGCAAACAACTTTTCGATCATCCGAAACATGGTCCAACATTGATCATTGAGCTTGTTTTATTTAAATTAAACAAACTACCCTATGTTCTAACCTAACTTCCTATGACATTTAGCCCAGATTAAACTATTGGGCTAAGAAATTACTCTATCCTGGGGCTACCTGACCAATATTAGACAGTCTGGCCGGATTTATTCACTAACTAACCTAGATCACTTGGCTAAGATTAAACAATTTAGCCAAGCTTATTCACTATTCCTATCAACATCAATTTAAAAGAACTTGGACATGCTTGAAAGGTATGGACCAAGTCACTGTTATTGCATGGGGCTCTTATTTAAATTCTTTTATGCCCTCTTTTCTTTTTCTTTTTCTTTTTTCTTTTTCTTTCTTTTCTTTTTTCTTTTTCTTTTTCTTTCTTTTCTAAAATTATTTGCAGAATGAAAAATCATTTGACAAACAAAAAACACTAGAGCGATAACATTCCAGTCACCAGTTGATCCTATAAATTATAGGGTGATAACAACGACTCCACCTGGGGATGGTAATCTCCTTGTGAAGTGCCAAGAATACTGATTCCTGATGTTCTGAAACTTCCTCCCTAGTTTCCTTCGTCGCTTGATTGGTTTTATTTTTGAAAAATAGAAAACAGTGGTCAGTCGCTTAGGACCTTCTCTTCAGGCTTCAACCAACAGACCAAAGTTATTCACTCAGAAACTCGCAAGCAAAATAAAAAATGGTTTGTACAATGGAAAGTGTGACTTCAGGTCTCTACTGAGGCGGTGAATAATGCTTCAACATTCTGCCATTTACAGGTCCTCCTGGAAGATCTGTCCCATCACTGTTGTTTAGCAAGAAAGTGTTATTTCCTCTGAATTCTTGAATCATGTATGGTCCCTTCCACAAACTATCAAATTTTCCATGCTTTCCCTTGTCTTCATTTTGGGAATCCCATCTCAGCACCAAATCTCCTAGCTCAAAATCATCTTCCTTGGTTCTTTTGTCAAGAATCTTCTTAATGCTTTCTTGGACTACATGAGTCTTGTTGTATACTTCTTCCCTGGACTGCTGCAAATGGATCATATGGTTGATCCTTCTTTTGGAGTCATTCGGCTCGGCTTGTATGTCTTGCAGTAATTTCATGACAGGAACTCCTAAGGAAGTGGGAAAAACTGCTTCTGTGCCGTAGAATAGCTTATATGGTGACATACCAATTGACCTTTTGGTGGTCAGTCTGTCTGCCCATAGTGCGAAAACCAACTTGTTATGCCACGACTTCTTGTTTTCTTGCAAAGTTTTCTTGATAATGTTTACCAGGGTTTTATTTGATGATTCTGCCAGCGCATTTCCTTGAGGGTAGTAAGATGTGGAATGACCCAAACCAATATGATACTGGTTGCAGAAATCTATGAGTTTCTTAGATCGAAAAGTAGCTGCATTGTCAGTTATAATTTTTCTAGGACATCCAAAACGAGACAAGATATTATTTTCAAGAAATTTAATAATGACAGAATCAGTGGCTTGCCTGCTTGGTATTGCTTCGATCCATTTTGTAAAATAATCCGTGGCTGTAAGAATCCACCTGTGTTGGCCCGAAGAAGGAGGATGTATTTCTCTGATGAAGTCTAATCCCCATTGTTGGAAAGGGGCTTCAACGGAGATCAGTTTCAGGGGTAGAGGAAGAAGTTTCCTTTTTCCTTCAAACAACTGACATTGATGACACAAAGTCACTTTATGATGCACATCGACGAATAGAGTTGGCCAATAGAATCCAGCTCTGAGGATTTTGTTTGCTGTGGCCTTCTAGTTCAGATGACCACCACAGTCTCCTGCATGAAAATCCTGCGGTACTTTGTCAGCTTCATCCTTCAATAGACAATTTAACAAAATACCTCCAGGATATTTCCAATACAGATTGCCTTCTATAATACAGAATTTTAATGATTTCAATTTCAAAAACCTAGCTTTAGTCTTGGTCAGACCAGGGGGAGCTTGTAAATTATGCAAAAAAAATATCAGGTCTGCGTACCATGGAGAGTTGAGAAATACCTCTCTCATGCTTGGAGTCGCCTGCTCACCCTGTTCATCTGCTACAACTAAGAAATTAATGTCAAGAGCATGGAAATTTGATTCAGCCATTAACTTTGCTAGACTTTGTCCTTTAATCAGTTTAGTAGGCTTAATCTCTATGTCATACTCTAGAATGATAGCAATCCATTTTCCTCTTCGGTCGTCCGGATTGTCTTGGGTTAAAATGTCTTTTACTACCACATTCGGAACATATGCAATGGTGTGGGAATGGAGAATGTATACTCTAAAATCTTTTATGGCTTTCACCAAGGCAAAAGCTTGTTTCTCCATTATTTTATAATTCAAAGAAGCATCTCTTAAATCTTTACTGAAAAAGGCTATGGGCTATTCATACCCTTCGTTGTTTTTCTGCAGTAATATTGCTTCAATGGTATGTTCAGAGGCGAAAGAAAAAAGATAAAAATCTTTGGTGAAGTCAGGACTGATCAGGACTGGAGCCTGCGTGAGTGCACGTTTGACTTGTTCAAAAGACTGCCTGGACTCGGTGTTCCATTTTATTTTTGTGTCCTTTTTTAACATGTTTGTGATGTTTCTGAGAAGCTCAGCCAGGTTGGGTATGAATCTTCGCAGAAAGTTTATTTTTTCGATAAAAGACTGTAACTCTTTGATATTTCTTGGGCGTTCTAATTTCTGAATGGCATCGATTTTGCTGGGGTCTATTTTAATTCCATCCTTGGAGATTATGTGCCCTAGCAGTTTACCTTCCTCTAATTCGAAAAGGCTCTTCTTAGGATTTAAAGAAATCCCAAATTTCTTGCATTTCTCAAAAACTCGCCTGAGATGTCGTAAGTGCTCGTTGTCAGATTGGGAAAACACAGTTACATCGTCTAGATAGATGACAATAAATTTTCTGAGTTCTTCCACAAAAGTGATGTCCATCGCCCTTTGGAAAGTGGTCCCGGCGTTCATCAACCCGAAAGGCATTTTCACATACATGAAAGTACCCCATGGTGTTGTGAAAGCGGTTTTGTTTTGGTCATTTAGGTGAACGAGGACCTGATTATAACCCGATAACCCATCCAGTAAAGAGATTCGACTGGATCCGACTACCCTTTGTAATATGTGGTCCATTTTTGGCAGTGGGTAATGTTCCTTCAGAGAGACCTTATTCATATTTCGAAAATCGATGCAAAGCCTGATTTCTCCGGATTTCTTTCGTGTTGGGACCAAATTTGAAACCCATTTGGAAAACCGTAACGGGACTATGATTTTAGCATCGTACATTTTTTTTATTTCTTTTTCTATCAGGGAAAGTAGCTTGGGATTGATTCTCCTAAGTTTCTGTCTGAAAGGTTTTTGGTCTTCTTTTATTGGAATCCTATGTTGTATGATGCTAGTGTCATAAGCTTTCAAGTCCTCGTAACCCCAGGCAAATATGTCTGAATATTCCTTGAAAAGATCAATGTATTTGAGTTTCTGCTCAGGGGGTAATGATTTGGAAAGTTTCACCATCCTGGGTTTCTCTTCTGTCCCTATATTACAATCTTCTACTTGTTGGCCACTGGCTTCAATTTTCGGTTTTTTAGCTACATCATTAAAATCAAATAAGTCCTCTAAAAGAACTAAACCCGTAGGTAAAACATTACTTTTCAAATGAAAAACATCATCTTCTATCTCATCATCACCTAACTCTCTTGAATCTATCTTATTTACACTATCATTTCCAAAATCAGGTCTTTTTACATTTTCATCTTCATTTTCTAAGTCTATGTTTGTACACTCGAAATCATTTTTATATTGCAGAAAATCTTCAGTTTGATCATCATTACCAAATACCTGCCAATATCTGATGTTGTCTGGAACAGTTGGTCTGCATTTCACCTCCACCGTGTATGGGCGAGTGGATCGAAAAGGTATCTTGCATGTGGCTGCTGACGTAGCTAACCTGTCTGCCAAAATATTCTGTCCCCTAGGCATCACCTGCAAATCAACTTCAGTGAAACATTTAAGGGCATCCAGAACAACATTCTTATAAGCTCTAAGACGGGGGTGTTTTTTTGCATAATCACCTTTAATTTGCTTGATTATTAATTCGGAATCACCTCTTACCATAATTTGTTTGGCACCAACCTTCTTTAGAAGTTTCAGGACGAGCATCAAGGCTTCATACTCGACAATATTGTTAGTGCATTGAAAATTTAATTTGTAAGAATGGTTTTCCGAATACCTGGATCTGTGATTGTGCAACCAAACTCCTGCTCCAACTCCTTCTTTGCTTACAGCTCCATCAAAGTCCATGCTCTAGAAATCCACTGGCAATTCTTCAGTTATCACATTTTTCTTTCTTTCTGCCTCAACGATTTCTTGGCCTTCGTCCGGACCAGATGTATCTTCTTCCAGCTGAATGATTTGTTCTCCCATATCGCCATCGTTGTATAGGATGAAGGAGTCCAGGTCAGAATGTGTAGAGTACAGAGGATAGTTATGTGGTTTTTCTTGGCTGCTAACCATGTACTTCATCAATGTTTCTCTGTATAGTCTTCTCTGTTGACCAAAAAATGGGACAGTGGCATACGACATATCCAACTGCAAAGTACCTTTCAACTTGGCCCCCCAAGACTGGGACAACAACATACCATACTTCGGGGGAATGTCTGCAACCACAACATCCATGACCATGCTTTTTGCGGGAATCCGAACCAGTCTGATACACAGATCCTTGATCAAACCGATACATCTAACTTTACTGGAGTCAAATGAGTGTAAGTCCTTGTAAGGTCTGGTAACCTCAAGTCCCAGTTTTTCCATCACTTCTTTAGGCATCAGATTATGGGAAGCACTCGAATATAACATAGCATTATGCAGAATCAGTTCGTGTATATTAAGACTGATGTAAAAAGGAGCGACAACACCATTATCGGTCTGACTATCCACTTCTAGTCCAAACAGGAGTTCAGGTTGGTCATCTGTAAGGTTCACAGTATCTGAATGATTCGTTGATCCAACGGTTAAGGCCTTCATGCCTATATCAGGTTCAATGGTCAGCGCTTTAATCACCTATGAATGGTAAGCGTCTTTGCTCAACAACTCGGAAAGGGGAATGGGAATTTTTACTTTGTCTAATTCCCCTTCGAGGCTGAAAGGTGTAGGTGCTCTACTTTGGGTCAACAATTATGACTTGTCCACCACAATCTTCTGGCCAGAAGTATTTGGTGGGTTAGTCGATGAAACCTCAGACTACGATGATCTTTTCAAAATAGTAAGGTTTCTTTTCACTGGAACTTCAACATTACCTTTCTGAGGACTCTTCTCGACAGAAGGCTCAGAGGCTTTTTGGCTCTCGACTGTCTTCTTCGTTTCGGTCACCTTTTTGGAGAACTTCCGTCTGTCTTCTTACTTCACAGATTGTACTGTCGATGTGCCTCCAAAATAGCATTTTCAAATGCCTGTTGTTCGGCGTCTTCAGCTTCTTCACTTACCTTTGTTTGATTGAGAAGAAAAAGTTCTTGCTCTTCCTGGGTAAGGAAAATAGCTTCGTTATCGTGAATTCCCATGATGTTTATGTGAGTATCCTCCAGTTCTTCAATTACTTCCTGTCCTTCATCAACATAATTTTCTTGTCGGGGAGGTCTGATCTGTTGATTAGGACCTCTCTGTTCCCTTTGATCCCTAGGATCTATCTTCCTGATTTGAGGAGGGTTTCTTCTGAAGTTAGGATTTCGAATTTGAGGAGTTGGTGGGTTTTCTCTAGGAGGGTTTCTTTCGGATACAGTAAGTCTCTCCATCATTCTTTCCATTTCTCTGGCCAAGGAATCCAATTTAGAATCAGAAGTTGATGTGGAAGGTTCCTCTTTGATTGTGACTCTCCTCTCTGTCCTCTGTCGTGCCCTTTTTGCCAACAGGTTGGCCTCCACACTTATTGCACTTTTCTGCATGTCCTCCAGGGTGGTGGAGTTTCTTTTCCTTAATTGATATGACATATCGGCGTCAAAACCATCAGGGAATTTTATTAATGCTAAACCTTGTGGAGGTTTAATATCGGCTGGAATTGCATTGTACAGGTTATTGAAACGGGTGCAGTAATCTTGTACTGTCTCACCTTGATTTCTTATGATGTTTTCGTATTCTGAAAAGATTTGGAGAGGGTTTTTCTTTACCTCCCATCTGTCTAGAAAAATCCTTTGGAACGCAGTAAGGTCAAGGACTGAGGCAGCACGTAAACCTTTATACCATTTCTTAACGTCACCTGTCAAACTCTGGGAAAACAATCTCATTTGAATGTCAGCCTCATCTACTTCCTGCAGGTCAAAATAATCATTCATTTTATCAATGTGTTGTTGTGCGCTCAAGGGTCCTGTTCCATTGAACTGTGGAAGTCTTGTTTTATAGTCCTGGGGCATAGCATGGAGAGGTGCGGTCATGACCAAGGGAGCATATCTAGCAGCCATGATAGGCGGAGGGGGTGGGACAATAACCTGGATGATAGATGGAGTGGTGACAGAAGATGAGGATGAGGAGGGGCTAGCTGGCACATAGTGAGTGGTTTGAGGTTTAGCAGTGGGAGATAGAACTTCAGGAGTCCGGGGTTGCAAGACGGTTGGGTCTAGGACGGTTTCAGCCACAAAACTGTCAGATTTTGTTCTGAACAGGCTTTGTTCAAAAAAGACGTCAAAGTCAAGATCCTTAATGGCAACAAGATCCTCTGGAAGAGAAGGGGACTTCTGAAAGGGATTATGACTTACTGAACCTTCAACAATGGTCTTTTTCCTGAGCAACTGTTCTAGATTATCTGTTGTTATCGCAAGTTCTGGGTCTGGGTGAGATCGAGTATAAGCTCTTTTGGGAGCCAAATTTCTTTTTTATTTTTATATATATACTTTTTTAGTTTTACGAGTCTGAAAATAATATGTGCAAGTTTTCAACAACCTCTAAACATTACTTCTTTCTCAGATTTGCAATATTTCAGAAGAAAACTTTCCTTCTAGGGAAAATAAGATGCGAGGGTTAAAAATTTGTTCAGTTTTGTTCCCCAGTGGAGTCGCCACTATGTTAACGCCCTGTAAATTTCCTAGAGGTTGTCAGGAAAGAAGAAATCTATGGGAGGTAACTTTATCCAACCACTTCGAAGCTGGGATCTATCCCTACCAACTTCAGAGAGGGATCTCTCTATATGATTTAGATATGTTTCAAAATTAAAATATTAGGCTAGGTAAATAAAATATGTTGGTTTTGTTGTTGTAGTGTTTGTCGGGTTGGCTGAGATAGTTTGCACATCCATTGGGCTATGGGGTCTATACCATGAAAATAAAAATCTAAACCAGAAAACAAAGGAACCTTTCACATGGCGAGATAATGTAATCCCTTGATTCTTTTAGTGGCATAAATGTGGAAATAGTAGAAAAGGTGAGAATGTCAATTACAACAAAGAAGCAGTTAAGAATTTCTTTATCATAAAATCAGAAGATGAAACACWAAAATCTTTCAAAGTGAGAAAYAKGGTATAHAAAKATAAATMCTRCAACATTCATTACTTTCAAAKATTAGATTTAGCAAACAGTGTGATAACTAAGCGAGAATAACATTAAACTTAGAAAGAAAAACATCACCAGTGAATACACGCAAGAATCCTGTAAAAATGCCTCTTTGTATTAATGGAAGATCTCTTGAAAGATATTACAGTCTGATAGCTCGCAGGACGTAAAGATCAACCCTCAATACTTCAAAAAGTGAAGTATTTATAACCCAAAATTACAAACGATCCTGTCATTAAAGATCATGATGTGGTAAATCTATTTTTAGCCTAACTAACTTAACAAATTATAGAAATCTAATAAATTGTTTGATGATGTGTCGCAACTGCATTCTGTTTTCTAGGTGAACTGTTGGTGAGGCCCCTGCATGGCCTCGTCTGAATGGATAGATGACTGGGCTGGGATAGCTCATCGATTACTCGATTAGGTCACAAATCTCTTCCCATCGAAGATGACTGGGAACGCTGACTTTGAGTAACCTTTGATAGACTTCATCCATTTCTGTGTACTTGGCAAAAGTAGGCTTGGTGATGAAGATGTACTGGATCTCATGTTGTATGCTGATGTCCAACTAAAGTGCATCTAGGAATGCCTTGCCGGTGATGCTGCCTTGAATCTATGAAAATTTCGAACTATCCTTAGCCACATCGGCTAGTCTCTTTTTGTAATCTGGGAGCGTCATCAATTTGTCATTTATCACCTTCAAACCAGGAAGACCTTTCTTCTGTAGAGCCTCAATATTGTTGAAAAACATTTGTACCCCTTGGTCCATGGCCTAAACCTTTTCTTCCAGTTGTAGCATCAGTCCTCTCTTGTTCAAGACGTTCTTGACCTCAAGGATGGTCTCTATTCTATCCTCAATTCTCAGCTCTTCCAATTCCTCTCTAGTTTTAGAATTTAGGAACTTGATGATTTCATTAGCCTGTGTGGGCATCTCTCCCAATTCTGATCTGATCTTCTCGATGGCCCGTTTTCTTCTCTTCACCAATTCATTTTGCTCAAACATAATCTGTATCATTGGCCATATCTCGTTCATAGACTTGGTGATGTCTATCTAGACTCTTTATTTGACTTAGGCCAGCGTTTTACCTGCCACTGTTTTCTTCCAGAGCTATTGTAACTCTTGTTTGAGTTGGTCTGACACTTGTTTTTCCTTGGAGAAACTGGTCTGATAAGAAGATTTGAGTTCCTGAAGGTTTTCAATCTCCTTTTTGAGCCTGCTAATCTTTGTCTCCCGCAGGTTCATCTCTTCCATAGATTTGGCCAATTCAACCGTCTTTTCCAGAGACGTCTGTGGATTCGCTGATGGGACTTCTGCTAGTGATGTTGTGCTCACTCTTGAGAGTGGCACTGCACTCAATGGAATGACTTCCATGGGTTTCAACTGTTCTTTCTCTTTCACTAGCTTCTCTATCTCAGCTTCCATTTCCTTCAGTTGTGCATTCTGCTCCATGATTAACTTAAGCATCTCATCTTTTTCTCCTTCTGTCTCTGCTATTTCCTTTTCTTGCGAGTCTACTGTTGGTGGCAGCTTCAATTGTTTTCTCAAAGACGCTATGTCTGCGTTTTTCTTCTTGATCATATCCTCGACTGCTTTCACATTTGAGGGATCATACCTGATCTTGAGGACTAGTTCCTCCAATGTCTTGATCCTGTTGTCCTTGGCAAAAGATGATATCTTCTCCAACTTCAACTGTGTCTGGACGTTGTTCAAAGACACTTGCAACCTGGAGGCAGTAGTGGAAGCATGTGCCAACGTGGAGAAAACCATTTCTCCAGTTTGCCTATGCAGATCCATTTGATCGGCAGGATGCACGTCTTTGGTCTGGAATTCAAAGGTTGCCCTTTTATAGTCGGTGATTACCTTTAGGTCTGGCACCTGTTCTTGGAGAAATTCCATGTGCATTCTGCCCTTCTCTTTGTTGAACGCAGATAGCATCCTGTGTTGTGCAGTCGACGTCTGCTTCCAGAATTGGGCATATGTGTTGTTGGTCAGAGTTTGATTATTTTTCTTGATCAAGTCATATTTCTCAAAGATTCTTAGCTTTGGTCCTGTCTTGCCTGGCTGGTTGATTGGTGGAGTATCTGTAGTCTTCTTTGGTAACAAAATGGTTATAATCTGCTTGCTTCTTGTGTTGAGGAGCAACCAATCAACCTCTATCACTGTAGTGGATGGAATTTCCTTTTCTCCAGCCGGGTCAGGAGCTGGACTGGTTTTTGGCCTCTTTGTATGCAGTTGGAATTCTTCTAATGACACTTCAGTGACAAGAGGTGACAGATCCTTCCTAAGCCTTTTCTCCTTCGGAGCCTATGGTGTGGTTATCTATGATACAGTGACCAGGGTGTCCCGTTGTTCTGTTTCAACCAAAGTGTTTGGTTCCCATCTTGTCTGGTTTGCAAATTTCTCTACCTCAGGCCTAGATTTGTGGACATACGGGATATTCTTGTTTTTTATCCTCATTTATGAAATGATCCCGCATGGATCGTAGTGCCATGTGAAACTCATGAAGAATTTCATTTCCTTCAGCAACATGTCTGCTTCCTCCCCGACACCTCGATTGTTGCAGATGAAAGACCCAGTCTTCCCTTTGATTATGAGTTGTTTATTTTTATTTAAAGACACAAAATGAATATCATCCGAGTTTATCATCTGCCTTATGTATTCCAGAGAAAACATTCTGACAGGTAAGTATTTGGGTAGTTTATATGGGGCTAACTTGCACCCATAGACTCTGATCTCAGTGTGATTTTGGTATAGGTACCAATCACTAGTATTTGTATGATCCGAGATATGTAGGATCCTCTGAACTTTGTCATTAATCCTGGGTTTGGGTCTTCCGCTGAGGATACTCACCACTGGGTGGTAGAATTGATCAATGAACTTCTTGAAACTAAATTCTGTGGAGTTATGTCTGAGCAGGGAAGTCCATGCGGTTACTGCCTGGGGTCTGCCATCTCCGTCCATCTTCTGCATAGAAAAAGAAAATTTGTCCGCTTGGAAGAAAACGAACAGGTATGCCAGTATTGAAGAATATCGAAACATGCCTTCTGTGGAAAAATTGACGAATTTCTCGTGAATGTTGTTTGCCAGGAACGTGCTGAAGTCGAACTGTGTAGTGGGCTTCTCATCGGTGGAGAAAATAGACAAAAATCCCATAATGGGTTCATCCACCCACTGATCTGAATAATAACCTAAGAAGGTGCATAGGGACGTGATAACCTGGTTTCCTTTGGTTGAGAACATGGAGGAAGGATAGGGGGGATTTGTAGCGGGGAGCTGAGTGAATTGTGGAAGAAAAAGCTCAAATATTTGAGCTCTTTGAGGAAACGTCATCTTCTGGTTTAACTCTGTAAGGATTTCAAGGTTAAAAGGTGATGCGGAGTCGGCTCGGGATATTTGCATCATTTGGTCGATGGTTTCTGGCATGATGAGGAAAGAACTTCCCCGGAGGAGGATACGATGGCTCTTTTCTCGGGAATATAGTGGGCTTGGAACTTAAGGGCGAACTCTAGGAAATGGTGAATCTGGGGGAAGAGATACAGGGGTAGGTTGGACTCCCAGAGTCCAATTTCGTCACCCTGGTCCAGGAAGACTTCTTTAAGCCATGATTGAAGGTCTGCGAAGTCGAAATCGCACTTAGTGTTTGCGATTAAGTAGTCTTTGTCGACCAATGGAATCCTGTTGAGATCGACAGAAGGCGGGAGAAACAAATTCTCTTCTCCTTCTATTCGTTTTGATTTTGGCACCATTAATATAACAATACCTGCAAATAAAACAATGTTAGCGGGGACGACTGTAGATGGGGGCAACTGACTGTAATGGAGAAGAAAACGAGGTAAATTATCTGGTGCGATGAGTGGATAAATGCTGAAGGAATGAAGAGTGAGGGTAATTTTGCGTAAACGGGTATCCCTTGGGCACGGGGGACAGGTCAGCTGGTTAACGGATAAGTTATCCAGTAATAAATGGCCAACGGGTCATTTAGAATGTGAGATGGCAGGTGACAACAACTGAGTGATACGAATGGGTGATGTGGCAGTTATCGATTGGGGGAAAAAATCGTTGTGAGGGGACTTGCCACGAGTGAATGAGGGAGAAGGACTGACGGAGTTATGGGATGTGACTCTTTTGGAAAGGTGGATGATGACGTCATGAGGTGACGAGGTATGTCAGACAGTAGGAGGCGGTGGGACTTGGGACCAGTAGATTTATGCCACGTATTGATAGGGGGCCCGCCAGAGTAAGATTCCTTTCCGGACCCCCCCCCCC
>ML783338.1:491856-506826 GCA_009831015.1 Picea engelmannii | reverse complement strand
GTTAGGGAATTGGCGTTGGCGTTTGGAAGCCAAATTATTGGAGCAGTCTTATCGTCGAATTTATACACAAGTACAGTCGTACTTGATTGGAGATATTTCTACAGTTGATGGACATGAATGTTTTTCAAGATTTGATGATTTAGAGTATGATCGGGGTCCAGTGGATGTAGTCTTCTGAGTTGAAGATCGAGTCTTCAGACTCCGCCGGAAGACAGTTTGATGTGTTGGATCTCTTCTTGGCCATACTTGCGAATGACAGTAAAGGGAATTGGAACCACTTGTCCCTGACAGGGGGGAAATATAGTTGAGTCAGGTTTCAAGTTTGATTTTGAGTCAGGTTCCAAGTTTGATTTAGAGCCTGCGAACAAATGATATTGTTTTTGATATGGTTTGTGGTCAGCTTAAAACCACCAATTGAGCAGAAGACATGAATTTCTGCTTGTTACATTTTCATATTTTTGAGCCTTGAGCTCTTGTTAGTTTATGGTCAACTTAAAACCATGCTATTTAGTAGAAGACATTAACTTCTGCTAGACATTCGGTTTGTGGTCATCTTGAAACCACCAGATTGGTTTGTGGTCATCCTGAAACCACCAGATGAGTTTGTGGTCAACCTTAAACCACCAATTTAGTAGAAGACATCAAACTTCTGCTATTTTCTTTTCAGAGTTCAGAGAGCATCTTCAACCAGCCTTCTGAATATTCGTTTGATACATGTGATTGTCAAGTAGTGGCAGTTTTTTGTATTATATATGTACATCTATGTACATGATGATTTAAAGAAGCATTTGATGAATAGAGTATGCCTTTTCTGCCTTTGTTTATTTATCTCTATTTTTCATAGTTTCCTGATTGCTTCAGCGCTTTACATTATGTTTCTGCTATTTTCCTTATTATGAATCTAACATATCTTACACACTTCGCTAGGGTTGGAATTCGGAAACAGATTCGCTGGTCAAATTTGACGGCTTAATTTTGAAACCGACTCACCTGTCAGATTTGAGGTTTAATTTTGAAACCGACTCACCTGTCAGATTTGACATACGTAATTTAGCCACGTACATAATTTGGCCTATTGATCCTCAATCCGGGTCAGCACATGCTTTTAAGAGCAATGTACACATTATAAAAATCCCAGCCACTTACATAACTTGACCTATTGATCCACGTCAGCACATACTTTAGTTTGAACGCTACTATTTTAAAGCAAAATGTATCCCGGTCATTTGACCTATCGATCCAGGTCAGCACATTCTTTAGTTTCAACCTATTAGCCATGTACATATTAAACCTATGAATCTTCAGTCCAAGTCAGCGCATACTTTAATTTCAAGTCTACTCTTTCCAAGCACAATGGATCCACATAGTCATGAATGAAAACGCGTAAGAAAGATGCGACCTCTGTTCATAAAGTTTTGATTATGACAATCACTATAAAGTAGATCGTGGTCATGGAAAACATTCAAACACGAGAGATATCAAAAAAAATTTTGAAGAGAGACAGTTTTGTTATTAGGGGGCCGTCTCTGTTCTTTATTATTCTTCTCAATTTAGTTTGTTTATTTGTTTGATGGTAATGCACATCATTAAGTTTATATATTTGAATAAAAATGGTTGTAATAGATTTATATAATAATAATTTAATTTTAAAGTTATGGTTAAGTGAATCTCCTCATTACAATCTTAAAATCTATTCAAATATAATATATGTGAAAGTATATTATATTCACATAGTTTATACACAAATCTTTGAACCATTTAACATTAACATTTACTATAAAATATCAAATAAATAAAAAAATCAAAGACTTTTTGATCTATTACATATCTTATATTTATGTTTAAGACATAATTGCTACTTTCAAATAAATTTTATTTTATGAATAATTACCATTTTACCATTAATAAATAGGTATAGTAGTTGATTTTTGGCTTTCAAAATTCAATATTTATGTTTAACACATAATTGTTACTTTCAAATAAATTTTATTTTATGAATAATTAATATTTTACAATTAATAAATAGGCATAGTCATTGATTTTTAACTTTCAAAATTTAAATACAATCTATGTGAGGAAATTTAATATTCAAATTAAATTGAAATGATAAATAAATGAAAATTTATTTTATTTAATAGTTTTTTTCTAAATTAAAACACAATCCAATTATCAAAATTTAAATATTCAAATCAAATTAAGTGACAAATACATAAAATGTTATTTTATTTATTTATTTAGTTAAATATTCAATTCAAATTGAATTGACAAATACATGGAATGTTATTTTATTTAGTTAATTTTTTCATCATTGTGTAATCTATTGAAAGTGTTATTAGTGCACAATTCAATACATTGAACCATTACTTTAGAAAAATTCTATACATGGTACTGTGCACCACTTAAACTTAATTTTTAGTGAAATTCAATAACAAGATAGAGAATGTCAATACATTGAGCCATTACTTTTGAAAAATTCTATACATGATACTTAAAGTGTGCACCACTTAAATTTAATAATTTTTAGTGAAATTCAATAACATGATAAAGAATATCAATACATTGAACCATTACTTTTGAAAAATTCTATACATGGTACCTAAAGTGTGCACGCCTTAAACTTAATAATTTTTTTAATGAAATTCAATAACAAAATAGAGAATATGTCTTGAGAGTGTGTTGATCTTATTAATAGGCCTCCATTAACGTAGAAATAAAATCTAGTTCCAACAGATGAGCCGGCACAAATGAAAATGTTGACCATTTTAATTGTTGAAAATATGACACACCACAAATTAAAAAAATAAAATCAGACCACTTTAATTGTTGAAAATATGAAACACCTAAAGTAAAAATAGACCTAAAAACAAAATATAGAAGTGAAAATATTTTTTTTTTTTTTTGTGTGTAGGATTATGAGAATCTCACTGATATTCTTGCATTTGCTCTCTATTAGCCCCTAAAATATTTCTTTATGATTCCACCATATTTTTTTACATAAACTATAAACTATAATGTAATTGTGTTTCCCATGCCATACCAACCTTTAATATGGATGGATTTTTTTGGGTGTCTCCTCCTGACTACCGCTAGTTTATAACTTTGGCCACCTGACAGAAGGAAACCTTTGAAATCCAAATCCAATCGTGCTACTGGGATTTGAATAAAAAGTTGAAGGCCATGGAATTGTGATTTGATCCACTTATGTGTGCATGGGTCATGGAAATATTTTTAATATAATATCTCTAGCCACAACCACAACCACATGTTCGATCACCACCTCGAGGTGTCCCCACTACTCTGGGTTAAGCAACACTCATCAGAATTGAACCTTTCTCAATGGTGAAAAACTCCCCACTTTCTGCCATTAGATCCAACCCCTTTGGAAAAAAATTGAAAGACACGGAGGTGAGATTTGATCCACTTATGTAATGGTGAAAAACTCCCCACTTTCTGCCATTAGATCCAACCCCTTTGGAAAAAAATTGAAAGACATGGAGGTGAGATTTGATCCACTTATGTGTGCATTGGTCACGAGACTCTCCTTAATGTTATTATTAAAAATTATTTAATAATTAATATTAATTATTATAATTATTTTTTATAATTAATAGTAATTACTATAATAATAATAATAATAATAATAATAATAATAATAATAATAAATTATTAATCATAATGATTGTTGATTTGTTCTTTACAAATATTATATAATATTAGTTATCTAATTATTATATGAAAACATTGGAGATTGGATATTTTTGTAATCAAAACACTTACACCATATTTATGTTTTTATGCTTATGCTTATTAATTGGGTGACCCAAATATTGATTTATTTATGTTCATTAAAATATAGCTTATAGATTAGCAAATTGATTCATTTAAATTCACATAATAACAATATGAACATAATGTGTGTGTATAAAACAATTAAGAGAATAACTAATAATGTGTGTGTATAAAACAATTAAGAGAATAATTAATACTATTCGATAAAACTACATTCCTAATTCTACTTGATGATCCACATTTACTCTACCACTTACATCTACATGATCCTCATATTTACATTTATATCATCATCTTCTTAACTTACAATTGTAACATGTACATGCCCTTTTTTCTTGGATGTACATGGAATAACAAACCACCAATTTTGTTTAGACACATTAGGATGGAAGAAAACTTGTTCATAGTATTTTGGAAGAATAAATCATTTTCTGAGATGTTCACATTTCTCTATGTACACCAATAGAATATAATTCACTATCTAGCTCATATTTAATAGATCTATTTTTTTATCAAAAAGATTAAACCATTTACAGTTAAAAGTTACACATTAAAAAATCCTATCGTCTAACTCAATTATCTCTTGAATAGTGTCAACATTAAGGACCTCACTAACCTTTGTGAAGAAAAAAATGGTATTGATTAAAGACCTTCATTCTAAATGAGACTCTTCCCATGATTATAGTGAGAGATTAGATCATTATGAGGCATCTACCTAAGAAGATTCTAGTGAGAGATTAGATCATTATGAGGCATCTACCTAAGAAGACAGAGAAAAACAAAAATCAACATCCTTCCCATGAATAAGTGGGAGTTTCTCCTCATTTCTATCGAAAGAGTAAGAAATCAAAATCCTAGAGCATGTAGAATGAGACTCTATTAATGTTGTTGAAGGGCCTAGATATATGGTGGGTTTAATGGATGTGAGGCCAATAGATAGAATAAATGAATCTTTTTATTATGTTTGTATCCCTTGAATTTGTAAAACTTGTTTACACAAATGCAACAACACTCCACAATCACATGCTTATTTTCTATGGTTTGAACTATCTACGAGTTACTAGTTTACTTTTTGTTAGTTATCAAATTACACCAAATTTTACAAAAAAATCACATTGATAATTCATTTTTTATTCACTATCAAATTGTATCATTTTTTTTTTGAAAACCATACTAATAGTTTAAAGACAAATTGTTTAATGTGTTGCGTAATTACACATAAATAATGCAAAAAATATGGGCCATGTTATGGCACAATTTGTAGTTAGGCAAAAGGACGGATGAAAGGATGTCAAACTGGCGTAATTGAACCAATCCCACCACTGTCACCTCAATGGTAAGGTTCTTTCTGTTTAGGGAGGTAAGGCCTAGGGGAGACGTCCCCAGTGACCTGGGGTTTTGAGAAAGAAAAAAGGTGAAGAGATAAAAGGTAATTCCCCCCCTCACAAGTCACCACCAAGCAGAAAGTTTGGCTTAAACCAATAAATATGAAAGATAACCGAAAGTAGTAACCAATAAGAGTACATGTCCGAGATAAAGAAACAATGAAACTATATGTGAAATGTTGCTTGTCGGTTAGTACTTCATATAACTAATGACTTTCTGATAATAAGAAATTGAGCAATAATATTGATGAAGTAAATCAATATTTATACAATAGCAATCATTACACAATATTACTTCACAATAAATGCTAAAGAAACTTTGGAATTCAATATAACAATATCAACACTTCATGAACAATGCCTTAACCAATCACCCAATTGCTTTATAAGTAAAATGTAAGCTGCAAAAAGGGGTTTATAGCACAAGAAGGTGACAACAACACTAGGGTTAGTAAAATTAGTCTAGGCTAGAGTTAGTAAGATTTATAGGTCGTTCAAATTATTTCGTTGTTTGTATGAACATACAAGGCCTTAGATCAATGTGTTGCTAGGGTATATGGAGTCAAAGAGAGGACCCAAAGGCTGAAGGACTAAGTGATAGTAAGACCAAAGACAAGATGGTAAAGTGTGGAGGTGTTGCTAAAGCAAGGCCTAAAAAATGAAACCCTAAGGGAGAGAGACTCACTTTGGTGTAGAAACCCTAGGCCTCAGTGCTCTCTCCTCCTTCTTTAGCTCAATGGGAAAAAACGACTAGCTTGAAAAAAAGATTGATCTAAGACAAGAGAGTTTGTGAGTGATGTGTTGCTAAAGCAAGGCTTCACTAGACAAGCCCTAGGGAAAAATGACTCACCAGGTGTAGGCTACCCTAGGCCTTGGTACATTTTTCTCCTTCTTAGCTCAACAAGAGTAAAACGGATAGGTTAGAAGAAAATAATAGAGTGTTTCTATGGCAAGGCTCTATCTTACTTCAACAAATAAAATGGCTTAAAATCTTGATAGGGACATGAGACAAGGACCTTTAGTATGTGCTTGTCACCTAGGGTTTAATTCAACAAATTATAATAATAAATGCAAGAAAACAACACTACAACCATTCAATCAAGAAGTTTTGCAGAAACTCACTTACATTTAACCAAGAAATCATATAGCAAAACCCTAGTTGTAATACCTTCCACCAAGAGAAATGCCAAAAATGCCAAGAAAGTCTTCCTTCAACAAGTGCACCTCAAAATTTCATCCAATAACCTTAAGAAGGGCGCAAATTTCAGACCTCACTAATGAGTGAGTGAAAGATGATGATAATATGAAGGTAAAAACCCTCAATATATAGTATACCAATGACCTAAATTACATTTTAGGTCATTAAAAGGCCAACAAGAACAAAATACCAAAATCATACTGTTTTACATTAAATGTTTAAAATAAAACCCTAATCAAGCAATAGTGAGACGTCATCCCCTTTCTAGGGTTTCCTTAGCCCCTTTTAGAGAAAATGCAGCCTCCTGGAGCAAAACGTTAGCCCTCCTTGGGCTTCTCCAAGCTCCCACACATGCCACATGTGCCAAAACTGCCTCCCAAAAACTTCCATACTGCTGGGTGACATCATGGGCATCCTGGGAGATGTCCTGGGCTTTCCAAGGCCAACATTCCTGTGGAGAGGGCTTAACCCCCATAGGTACAGGTCTTCTCAGCTGCCTCTGGTGGATTCTTTTTCTCTTCCTTGGTACAAATTCTCTGTCTTGTCTCTACCCCTTGTTGGGGTCTCAACATCCATTGGGTGGGATCTTAAGCCCCATGGAGGTCTGAACTAATCATCTCCCCATGTGTATCTGTCCAATGTGGTACGTGTCCATCGAGCATGATCCTGCACATCAACAGCTACGCCCTCCATGGGCTCATACGTCACAGGGATCATAGTAATGTCAATCACATATCATCATCAATATTATTAAACATGTGCATAAAACCCCTATTACTTTAGTTAAGTGCTCAAAGACATTATACAAGTCTGCAATACAAGTTTGGGGAAAGTGACAGGGTGTCCTATTGGACTAGTGTCTACTGGAAAAGGGATGTTTCTGGAAGAGATTAAATCCAAGTCATGTAAGTGGGTGAGGTGTATAAGGGATGTCCTGACAAGGGGTGCAGTGAAAGCAGGGAAATGCAAGGCTTACCTGTGGGTGCCTTTGTAGAAGGAGAGTTGCACCTGTCTTGGATGCAATTTTTTTCAAGCCCATTCATGCCTTTTATCATTCATTCTTTATTGATTTTTCTTCAAGAAGCTAATCATGGGACATTTCCCTGGCGTTGTGACCAGTGGTGGCAATGTTACCCACAAGTACTTTCACAGAAATGAGAAGGTTGGCTCGTGATGAGACCCCCTTTATCTTGGCCATGAAACCAAGATCCACTACCCTGGCATGGTAACTAGATACTAGTAGTGTCATACTGCTAGGTACCCATGGACCTAATAGGCTGGCTCATGATGAGACCTCATATCCTCTGACTAGGTCTTGTTTTATTAATTTTATTGGGTCCCTCTTGTTTCTTGCTGAGAATCTTTTTACATCTTTCTTGGGGATCCCTGGGCGAAGCATCTCAAGGTTTTATTTTTAGGCTTTTATCTTTTTTCAGTTTGCTTTTACCTTCTGGGCCTTTAGCCACTTCTTCCCATAAGGCAAGGTGCAACCCTTTAAATGATTGGCCAACAAAATGCCCGGACAAATGTAATGGGGTCGATGAGCGGGAAGCAAGATGAAAAGGTGGTAATGACGAGAGCGGACGATGACTTTTCATAAATTCCCCTAGTGGAAAACCAAAACCTATGGGCACAGGCTTACTAGGCCATCCTGTCATTCCCCCTAGACATGGTCAAGTGGACAAGTATAAGATCCAAGCATTTTTTAGAAACAAAAGGAATTAAATGCACATATTCAAAGATTTTGATACCATGATACCCAGACTCCTTACCTCATGGAGCAAGAACCATCTCTGATACAGGACCAAGCCAAAGGTGATGGATGTTGTTGCTACTAAAAAAGTGGAGGCGCTGAAAGGGAGAAAAGATGAGCCCTCCAGGGCCATGCTCAAGTCGATTTGGCTCTCGGTACTCCATGTCTAGGACCTGTGGGCCTCGAGACATAATCTCCTAGTCATCCCTAAAAGTGGGGATAACAGGCCATAAGGAAGCTAGTCTTCCTTCTAACCCCATTAATAAAACATGGGACATTGTAATAGAGTAGAATTATTTTATTGTGAGATTAGAATAATATTATGTATGCAAAATAAGTAGGTCCCTTCTCTATAAAAGGTGATCCTATGAACTAATAGAGGTTGCTAGCTTATTTATGAAGAAAAGGTCTCTTTCTCTCGTTTTCTCTCTTTGTTTTATGTTTAGGGTTTCTTTATTTTTTGTTGTCTATTGTTTCTCTGTAGTTGCTGCCACAAATTTTCCTATCTCTAAACAATGGCCAATGCACTCTCTTCTGGTTACTAAGCCATCCTCTAACAAGTGTGCCCTCTTATGGTGAGTGCACCCTCTTTTGCATGTGCGCCATCCACTGCAAGTGTGCCCTCCTTCTGTAAGTGTGCCCTCCTATCCCAGTGCGCCCTCTTCTGCAAGTGCACCCTCCTCTAGTGAGTGCGCCCTCTTTTGCAAGTACGCCCTGCTCTGCAAGTACACCCTCCTCTACAAGTGCACCCTCCTTTTGCAAGTACACCTTCCTCAACAGGTTGACTCTCCTATGGATCTCTCTCTCTCTCTCTCTCTCTCTCTCTCTCTCTCTCTCTCTCTCTCTCTTGAAGGGGGATCAATTGGTATCAGAGCTCCAGATGAAAAAAAAAATAGAAATAGAAGCAAGAGAAGAAAGAGAAGAAAGAGAAGTCTGTAAGCCACCCATATCTGGTTTTCAACGCATTTTTTTTTCTTGGGTTTCTCAATATTTGTTGTACAACTCACACCCTCCAGAAGGTTTTCAGTTTATGGTGGATATACAGATATCCACATCAGAGAGGATATTCACAGATCTATTAGTCCCTAGAGCCCACATATCTCTCCATCTATCTATTTTACCTGTTTCCTGGTCAGTTCCATATCACATTAAAAATTCCCATAACAACTCACATTTATATTGGTGTTTCTCTCACTCTCCAAGTGAAATATCACACCTCTTCAACATCCATGGTCCCTTGAAGCTTTATTTCCTCTGCAGGATATCTAATATCACTACAGTGTAACTCTCTTCCCAGAGCATAGCCCTCTCTCTCTCTATCTCTCACCCAACTATTCTTCAATGTTTGGGTGTCAAGATTGACACTCAATGCATTTGTGTAGGAAAATCATGCCTCCAAGGAGAGACCCTTTGTCAGTTCACTCAGACTCTAATACATCCAATCCAGTACAAGACCTAGCCTCAACCCTCAATGAGCTCATGAGAATTTAGAACCAGAGTAACCCAGATCCATTTCACCTTGACACGAGGTTCCAACTCCCCAAATTTTTGGGGAAAATGAATGGAGAGGCTTTAGACTCATGGAGCCGCAACATCTCCACATATTTCTGGACTTGTACAAGCCTCACCGAGGAAAGGAAACTCCAAATAACATCTCTCCATCTAGAAGGAATAAATCAGACTTGGTGGGACACTCAACTAAAAAACACCACAATAGTGGTAGATATAGGAGCTTACAATAACTCTTCAGAGTCACCTATCAAAACATGGGCGCAATTTTGTAAATCTTTGAGAGCTCGTTTTTATCCACCCAGATACCTTTACAATTTGTGGACAAGATGTATTCAACTTAGGAAATTACCTAATCAAAATGTACAAGCATACATTGATTACTTCTGCAAGCTTCGAATTAAGCTTCACATCTCATATCCAGAAGAGGTATTAATTCTCAAATATAATTCAAGCTTTTTATCTCAATTCTGTAGAGAAGTAGAGTTGTTTGAATGTCTAACTTTGGATAACACTTTTAAAAGGGATTTGGTTGTAGAAACAAAGGTGAATCCCCGAGGCCGTACTCTTCAATATCGGCTAAACTAGACCTCAACTCCTTCACAAGATCCTACAACTCAGACCTCAGATCACCCTAATAATTCTATAACAGCTCATCCCACCAATTCCATGTGGTGTTCCTTTCACAAAACTCAGTCCCACTCCTCTACAAATTGTAGATTTGTACTAGTAAAACACTATTTACAAAGGCCACTTCCTTAGAAACCATCGAGGACGTCGAAATAGTTTCTTTGGACAACTGCATTGAAGTTGAACACTCCATGATTCTTATGGCATTTGACGAGTCCAAATCCTCCCCCTTACCCCTGTTTACACACAATTTCCATATCAAACAATCCTTAGCCTTGTTAATGATGGACAATGGTAGTCAGAAAAAACTTAGTCTCCCAAGAATTAGTCTAGCGCCTACAACTTCCCACTACCCCACACCCCAAGCCATATCAACTCGGTTAGGTCAAAAAATATGGCCCTTGCCTCTTGTTATCTCAACTTTGTATGGTCACTTTTTCTATTGGTCAATTTAAATATTTCATCCTATGCAATGTATCTCCATTAGACTGTGCCCACCTCCTTTTGGGTCATCCATATCAACAAGACCAAAATGTTGTGTATCTTGCCAAAACCCACCAATATAAACTCTCAAAATATGGACACACCTATATTCTTACGGCAACACCCCCTAACCCACCACACAAAAATATACCAATCCCCATGTCCATCTAAACCAATGTGTTTCTCTATGTCTGGTACGCCCTATTCCACCAAACAATCCAACACACCCAGTACCACAATCCATGGATCCCTTGCTCTGAGAATTCATTGATGTCTTCCAACCACCCATCGACCTACCCCCGCCGTGCCACATAGATCACTCTATAAATATTATTCCAGGATCTTCATTACCCAATGCCCCTACTTACCGACTAGCTCCACGAGAGGCAGAGAAAATTGAGAAACAATTGACATAACTCATAAACTCAGGTCATATCCAACATTCCTCTTCCCCTTGTGCTTCTCTTGCCTTTGTAATCCCAAATAAATACACCACTGAGATGCACTTATTCACTGACTACCATGCCCTTAACAAGGATACAGTCAAGAACCACTACCTCCTACCCCAGATTGAGGAGTTTCTAGACAATTTGCAAGTTTCTCAATGGTTAAGTAAGTTAGATTTGACATCTGGATACAATCAAGTGAGAAACAACCCATTAGATGTGTGGAAGACAACCTTCAAGACCAAATTTTGTCTTTTTGAATGGAAATTCATGCCATTTGAACTAACTAATGAACCAACAACATTTATGAGAGTTATCAATGATATATTTAGGCCTATTTTGGGCCACATTGTTTTTATATATTTGGATGACATTCTCATATTCAATAAATCTTAGGAGGCACATCTTCATCATGTTCGCCAAGTACTAGAACTACTTCAGGAGCACAAACTATAGTTAAAGGAAAATAAATCATACTTTGGCCAAAGTTTTGTTCCATATTTGGGATTTCTTGTGGACACGGAAGGAATTCGTCTCGATCCGACACAGGTACAAGCTTTGGCACAATGGCCAACTCCTTCTTCAACAAGTGCATTAAAAATCTTAATGGGTGGTATCAACTTTTATCAAAAGTTTGTTTTGCACTTCTCTCAGATTTCTCTCCCTTTGCCTTAGTTATCTAACAACACTAGGATTTATTATGGACACAGAAGGAGTTCATCCCAATCCGACATAGGTACAAGCTTTGGCACAATGGCCAACTCCTTCTTCAGCAAGTGCATTAAAAAGCTTCATGGGTGATATCAACTTTTATCAAAAGTTTGTTTTTCACTTCTCTCATATTTCTCTCCCTTTGCATTAGTTATCTAACAACACTAAAAACTTTGTTTGGGATGGGGAAGTTGCTCGCAACTTTTCTCACCCCAAATAGGCGTTGTTCTCTTCCGTTGTACTTAGATTTCCATACTTGACTTATCCATTTGAGATTGAATGTGATTCCTCCCAATATGATATATGTGTAGTACTTAAACAGGGAGGACATCCTGTAGCCTATCACTCCGAAGCTCTTTCAGAAGCTAAGAAAAATTATAGCACATACGATAAAGAATTCTACAACCTCATGCAAGCTCTCAAGCAATGTAGACATTACTTGTTGGGTGAGACCATTCTCCATAAAAATAACCATCCTCTAATTTTCATTAATTCCCAATCAAAGATACAAGAGAAAATACATCTCAAATGGGCAGCCTACATACAACAGTTCGATCTGATCATTCACTACAAGAAGGGGAAATCTAACAAGATGTCAGATTTTCTTAGTTTCCCTCTGAATCACGTTCTCTAAATATTAGAATTTCGGTGTGCTTTGTATGACACATGTAAAGACAAGTAAGCCACCGACCATGATTTTCAGGAAGTTTGGGCTACACTACATCAACCAACAGTAGTCAACCAAACCCTTTTCTTAGACTACACCATCTACAATAGGTGGCACTACAAGCTCAACTTGTTATATGTGCCTCAATCAGAGGATCATTTATTTCTCATCAAGGAATCCTATGCATTTTCTTATGGAGGCCATTTGGCATAACAAAGATAGTACAAAACCTTCAACACCATTTTTATTGGCCATCTCTATAACACCAGATAGAAAAATTCATCTGAGCTTGTACTTTATGCTCTCAATCCAAACCTTCCAACCGAAAGCATGGTTTGTATCAGGCTAGCCCCAATGCCTTCTAGACCATAGGAATCCATTTCAATGGATTTTCTCAGTGGACTTCCCACCACTCAGAGAAAACATGATGCCATTTGGGTAGTAGTCTGTTGGTTTTCCAAAATGCCCCATTTCATCGCTTGCAACAAGACTACCATAGATTCTCAAATAGAGGAATTATATTTCCAACATGTCTAGCCTCACTTTGGTCTACCCAACACTATCATTTCAGATAGAGACTCAAGATTCCTCAACTCCTTTTGGCGGACACTATGGGAACTACTTAGTTGTCAACTTAAGTTCTCCACCACCTTCCATCCTCAAACAAATGGACAAACAAAGGTAGTAAATCATGTGCTGGTACATGCTCTGCACACGCATTTCACATGTAGCAAACAATGAGATACTTATTTACATATTCTGTAGCATAGTTACAACAAGGACACACACTCAGCTACTGGCTTCTCTCCTTTTGAAGTGTGTTTTGGTTTTGGTGAATAAATTTAGATTAGTAATAGAATTTGGATTCAATATTGGTTAAATATTAGTGGGACTCTGTCTGAATGGACAAATTCCATATGGACTCTGTTCCATTCGGACATAGGGCCATATGGACTCTATGCCATTCAAACATAGTTCATATGACATTCTTTCCATTCAGACAAAGTGCCATATGGACTCTGTTTGAATGGCAGAGAGTCCACATAGACTCTATCCTGAGTCTCTCAAGATCATCGAATAATTTTCCACCGGATAAAATGGGAAATAAGACATCCTTCCAAGATGAATTATGTCAAGGGAACCATCCCACATTGTAATACCCCGAAATTATTAAAAACAATTATGACTTATTTTAATTTGTATTATTTTGAATTGATGGATCTTTAAAGATCAAAACAATATTTTTTATTTGATAATAAAAGGGGCGCTTCGAGTAAGACTGATAAAAGAGGGAGTCACTGATCCATTAAGAGGAATGACCAGTGGCAACAGAAAGAGACAAGTGGTAGATCCATTTGAGTATAAATCAAATTGGCAGAGACATAATCCTAGATTTCTAGGAAATCAGAAAATAAAAGTGTGGGATTAAAGATTGACAAGTGGTCAAAGAGCAAGAGGCTTGTACATGTGTCGAAATACCTAGGAAAAAATAAATAAATTATACACAAGGAGAATGGGACGCCATTCTGTATGTGAGAATTGGAAAGAGAAAGAAAGTAACATCCTGTACATGACAGGAAAAAGAACAATTTCTTGACTTAAGCTCTCGATTTATGCAAGCAGTCACAATGGTCATTTCATCTTTTGAATAAGGAAACATAGCTCAAGGGTGACAAGGCATAAGGGTATATATGTTCTTGTCTATGGTTGGGAGGAGCAATCTTACCCAACGTGTTTTTCCCTAGTTCAAGAGTATCAGGTTCAATTTTTTTTTAATTTTGTTTACATAATTTTTATTTTTTCTTGTTTACATAATTTCTTTATAAGACATAAATGTCATTCTTTATATCTTGGTAATGTTATTCTGAAGTATCATTTATATTCTGATCACAAAAACTATCTAGAATATGTTATGTATATTCTTGTTGATAAGTCATAATCGTTTATTCATTTTCTGTAGATGTAGATTCAACAAATTTTATATTCATCGGTAAATTTATTTATTTAAATATCTACATAATAATAAAGATTTCTTCATATCTACATTAGACACAATAATTAAAATAAAGGACAAATAGAGTTTATTAATCTCGGCGTAATAGTCTAGATACAATAAGTTTTTTTTTTTTTTTTGTAAATTAGATGGTTCCTGTCTATTTTCTATTTATATATGCAAACCAGGTTACATAAAACATTTAAGCTTTAGCCTCAACCTGTCCATAGGAATTCAGGGCTGAAAGCTGTCTAATTGCTTTAAAGGCGTACCAAAATTGAAATTGCCTCTTTATCCTATACAACGCATTGGCTAACTGTCCTCCTGCATCAACTTGTTCAATCTGATGATACATATTATAAGTGGTTACCACAACTTTTGATAGAGCTGGATGGATCATAATGGT
>ML783338.1:458483-486575 GCA_009831015.1 Picea engelmannii | reverse complement strand
TGCCATTTTATTTGAATCCATTTCATTAGTTCTTTTTCAGAGGGCCAAACACCTATGAACTTACAGATTAACGCGTGGTTCTTCATATATCCTCGGTATTCTTCCAATTTGTTCTCCGGGATGATCAATCGAGGTTTTTTAACCGCTCGTGGTAGACAGTTCCCTTTCATTTTCGCTTGCCATGTTGCTCCCAGCACTGGAGCTGTCGGTGGTTGGGTCGATTCTGTCTGGGATGTATCACCGCTCACAATATTGCGGTAGGAGGGGGCCGTCCCTCCTCCCGATGAAGCCGCCATGGTGTGGCCAGTCAGGAGGACTGCCTATGCGCACTGTTCAAAGCCCCAGGCGAAACTTGTAAAGTCTCGAGCCCTGCAACTCTGCATTCACGATATCAAACCCTAGACGCTGCGTCAACCCTTGAGGTGAATCCGATTTTTCATGATAGATACAATAAGTTTGAAATCAACGAGACCTAATATTATATCTTAGAGTAAATATAGAAAGTAAAAATTAGTTTTACAAGACTCTTAGAATTACATTAGGTTGAGAAACCCTTTTAATGATATACTCGAAAAATATAACACAGCTTTATTATTTCTACAAAAAAGGGAGATACATATCTAATATTAACAAAGATAAAGAACGCTTTTGTGATGATCACTCATAGAATCTCTATTACCACTTGACAACTCTAGTTATAAATGTTAGAGATAATGCTCACATTAATGTTGTGTGCTAAGTTTGGGGATTGGCTTGAGGTTTTGTAGGAGACTGTTGAGATATTATCTCAACTTAAATCTTCAAGATTAGAATTAGATGCATCTCACTCCAACTATATATACATGTAATGTATATGTGTGCATGTGTGTGAAATACAAACTATTTTCTATCTGTGAATACTGTGCAATGGATGCTCTCCAATTTTGCAATTTGGTATCAGAGGAAGGACAGCCTTGACTCTCTCACGAGAGGGGCTGTGATCATGCTTATTCTGCAATAATTAAAACTGTGTCAATAGGATAACGTAGGTATGTGAGTTTTCTGGAGAAGAGTGGATTGGATTAATTTTATTTTTTAGTGTTTGTGTGTAAAGAGGTCTGCGTGGAAGAATGTGAAGCACAACGTGGAGAAAAATGGAAAGTCGTTGCATGACTAAATGAAATCGCTGAAGACTTAAATCATTGCTTGGTCACTTGGAGGATTGCAAGGAATCCACCCCAATTGGAGACAGCAGAAACGGAAATAAATTTTGGCATGCACAATTTTAAAGCAGGCCGAGAGCATTTTGTTTCCCGAACTCAGCAAATTCAATGCTGGAAAAACACATGAATTCATGTTTCAGAAACACCTGTTGTATATCGTTTTCACGACCAATATTATTCCCAAGACCATGAGGAGTTTGTATATCTTTTAACGCATTTGGTTTAAAGAATAGTTATGATGGTAGCAACGCCATGAATATCAAGGATCTTGGTTTGTGAGTTCATTCATGGTATCGCGTTGTCATGGTGTTACCATTCTAGCTATGTCTACGCCTCTGCTGCAAGATGGTGCTACTTAAAGAGAAATGTCAGAGTCAAAGACTGGCTCATGAGTTATGATAATAGGGTTTTCTACATGGAGTTGTTTGTTGCCTGAAGTTTAAATGTTGCAGATTTATTGTGCACATATTTTTTTTTAATACACTGATGGGACTTGTTGTACTTCGGTGCTTCAATATCAACAGTTATAAGTTGTTCTTGTGTATATTGTTGTAGATGTGTTTAAAGAAGGTTAGTTGTATGATTGACTTCTGAAAATATCTAGTAATTTGATCACTATCCTATATAATTGTCTAAATTTGCTCTTCGGGGGAATTTCACAGATGGTAGTGTATCCATAGGATAGTTCAGTATCAAGATTGTCCTTCGGGAGATCAAGAAGCGTCAGTTCTACAAAGAACGTCAAATATAGTCAGAAGTTTTTGTACTTTAAATGTGTCAAATGGGAAGCTCGAATGTGTGGAGAAGAAAAGAGCGGAAGCTGGAAGATTTAGAGTGGGTGTAAGTGTTGATGAAGACCAGTCAAACAAAGACAAATGACAAATTTTGTAATTGTGATTTCAGTATTGTAAGTTGTTTGAATATAAGCATTAAAAGGGAGTGTTAGAGATAATGCTCACATTAATGTTGTGTGCTAAGTTTGGGAATTGGCTTAAGGTTTTGTAGGACACTGTTGAGATATTATCTCAACCTAAATCTCCAAGATTAGAATTAGTTGGATCTCACTCCAACTATATATACATGTAATGTATCTGTGTGTGCAATACAAACTATTTTCTATTTGTGAATCTTGTGCAATGGATGCTTTCCAATTTTTCAATTATAAACGTAACATAACCTCAAATTACCTTGCTCACGTAAAATCAAGTCTTCAGCCCAGAATGTACTCTTGTATTTACCCTGTAATAAAGGAAAATTTATATTAAACTTTTGATTCAAAGAGAAGGATATAGGTGGAAGCAACAGAATAGCAATAAAGAAGAACTTAACACAGAATAGCAACAGAGGGCCGAACCTTCCAGATGACTGATACAGGACGAACGAAAACAAAACTACAATAAGCAAAAACCCTTGAAAAGACGTATGAGTAAGTGAAAAACAAACGGTAAAGGAAGTCTGTAAATACCTTAAATATGGTCAATGAAATCCCAGCGAGGCCGTGAAGGCGTATCAATTCAAAATCCTCACATAAGCTCCAGGAGGAAATAACCCAATGGTTTAAAGATTTAAAAGAGATTTCACTGATAGAAAATTCAACAAGGTATACTTACAGATAGTATTGATGCAGAAGGACGTGTCAAGACAATAGAACGAAAAACAAGATAGTATGACCGAAACCCTCGGCCATGGTCGAAATAATGCAGAAGTCGACCAGTTTCCCAAGAAAAAGACACATGGAAAACACTTTTTATGCCACAAGCATAGGGAAGATCTCAAGGTTGACGACGAGTTACTACTCTTTTAGTACTAGGGTAATGACTAGGTTAATTGTAGGTAAACCACTTTAATTCAAATAATTAATCAATGGTGGGTTCCATGGGATGTTGTTAACTTAGTTTACATTTCTAGAAGGACCTTACCAAAAGTTAGGGAAGACAAACAAGTGTATCATAATATTATAATAAGCATGCTATGAGTGCTTTAACATATCATAAGTTTGCTATTAGTTTCTACCTTTAGATAAACCCCGTAATTCCAAGGCTAAATGGAAAGGTACTTAGATATTTAGATTGTTTATGTGTTCTAAAAGAAGTTAAATGGTATAATTTGGACATCAATATATTGTGTGATATAAAATTGTTTACCATATATACACATGAATGAAGTAATGATGGATTATATGTAGAATTTAGTTATATAAGTATTAATCTTTGGGAAAACACTCTCGAATATAAAGGAGGAGGAGGTAAAAACTCTATACTATTACATTAAAAAAAAAAAAGGGATAGATTGAAATCTCATGACAATAAGAAATTAAAAATCATGATAACGAAATGTTGAAATGATATCTTCATGAAAATACAATCTAGTTTTTATATCAAAAGTAATATATGTTAAATTTAGAAACAATAAAATATATATATATATATATGTGTGTGTGTGTGTGTAAAGTTTTAGTTTATTTGAGATGTTACACGTTTAATGATATCAAACAACATTTTCCATTACACTTTCTTTTATGCTTGGGATAAAACAAAAGGTGCAATGCATGAGTTTGGATAGATTTCATATTTGCATGATTGTTTGGTAGAACTTCTTTGTACATGTTTTTGATGTTTTTCTCCTCTTTTTGTATCTACTTTTTCTGAGACTTTTTGGGACGTTTTAATAAGTTTTCTAGGCTATATTAATAGAATGATACTTGTTGAATGAACATGGTTGTTTAATGATGTGAACATAATAACTATAACTATAATACCTCTCCCCCCTTATCTACTCTTTCTGAGACTCTTTGGTGGGACGTTTTAATAAGTTTTTTAGGCCATATTAATAGAATGATACTTGTTGAATGAATATGGTCATTTAATGATGTGAACATTATAACTATAAGACCTCTCCCCCTTTATATGGGAGTTTAAAAAATGTTTGATTTTGACATTGTATCTCAAGCTTTATATTGTCATTTAGAACAATAGAGAACTTCTCTAAAGAAAAGAAGTATGGCTTGGTGTTTATGCTTTTTAATTTTTGTTTATAATATCCATATAACCCATAAGGTCACATATAAAATTACAAAGTTTGATTTATTTTTTTATTGAAATTACAACTTATCTATTTCGTGGTTTGTTAACTTTTAACATTGTAAAACATTGGAAAGAAAATATTATATTTAAAATAATTTTTATTTTAAATTCTGTACACTTATCAATTGAAGTATAACTACTACAACTTTTCCTCATAAAATGAGGAGATAAAAATATACACTTCAATTTGAAACTAAGAAAAACCCTTCAAATAGATCATTAACCAAGATTTTCTACCCCAAGGAAGGACACATAGTTGTACACTTATTAAAAATCCCCACCACATACATAATCTGGCCTATCAATCCTTAATCCAGGTCAGCACATACTTTAGTTTCAATACTATTTTAAGAACAATGTACACATTGTAAAAATCCCAACCACTTACATAATTTGACCTATCGATCCAGGTCAGCACATACTTTAGTTTCGACCCTACTATTTTAAAGCACAATGTATCCCGGCCATGTACATAATTTGAGCTGGCAATCTTCAATCCAGTTCAGCGCATATTTAGTTTCAACTCTACTATTTTCAAGCACAATGTATCTACATATTCATGGATCAAAACGCGTAAGAAATGTCACCTCTGTTCATAAAGTCTTGATTATGACAATCACAATAAAGTAGCTCGTGGTGACGAAAAACATTCAAACTGTTATCGACATAAGACATGAGATAGAAAAATCATGTCCATTAGGAGCGTCCCTGTCCATTATTCTTTGTCTGAATTTAGTTTGGAGGTGATGCACATCATAAGGTTTACATAGTCGAATCATATAAGAAAAATACTTATAACATACACTAAATTTTACATATATTTTATTATTTAATTGAAACACATTTAAAAAACTAAATAACAATATTTACAATTTTATTAAAATTAATAATCAATGTTCTTATAACAAATTATATTAATATTTTTTTATATACAATTTATTAATTTATATTATTTAATTAAAACACATTAAAAAAAATTAATAACAATATTACAATTTTATTAAAATTAATGATCATAACATATTATATTCACATTTTTTTATACAAAATATTTTACAGATTTATTAATTTATATTATTTAATTAAAACACATTAAAAAATTTCATAACAATATTTACAATTTTATTAAAAATTAATAATTTTTATTATAATTAATTATATGTATTCCTATAACATATTATATTCACATTTTTTTATATATAATTTTTACAATTTTATTAATTTTTATTATTTAATTAAAACATATTAATTTTTTTAATAACAATAATTATATTTTTATTAAAATTAACAAACAATGCTCCTATAACATATTATATTCACATTTTTTACAGTTTTTTAAAATTAATAGTCAATGCTTTCATAACACATTATATTCACATTGTTTATACACAAATTTTTGGATTATCCAACATTGTCATGTACTACACACAAGATCAAATCGATCGATGAAAAGTCAAACATTCATAACATATTATATTCACATTTTTTATACACAATTTTTGCAATTTTATTAAAATTCACATTTTTTTTATACACTTTGAAAGTTTTATTAAAATTAATGGTGAATGCTTTAATTTCACATTATATTTACATTGTTTATACACAAATTTTTGGATCATCCAACATTATCATGGACTACATAAGATCAAATCAATGGAAAGTCAAATATCGTTTACTAAATTATATATTATATTTAAATAAGATCAAATCAAACATTGTTTGCTAAATTACATAGTTTATATTATATTTAAATAAGATTAAATTAATGGAAAGTTAAACACAACTTATATTTTTTAGTTTATGTTTTGTTTTTTTAAGATATTTTTTAAAAATATTTGAGTGACTAATTTTGTATAATCTTAATATTTTAGAGGTTTTTCAACACACTAAATTCATTTCTTAAAATGGATTTATATAACTTATTTATGCCAAAAATATAAAACAGTTAGACAAAGCTTTTTCTAAAATTCAAATACAGCTAAGTGTCAAAATTTTAATATTCAAATCAAATTGAAAAGATAAATATTATGTGGAATTTTATTTTATTTAATACTTTTTCTAAATTCAAATACAATTCAATTGTCAAAATTAAAATATTCAAACTAAACTGGAAAGATAAATATGTGGAATTTTATTTTATTTAGTTATTAGTTATTTTTCTATGACATTGTGTTAATTGTGTTTTTTAAATTTCATATTTTTTAAGGAAATTTAGAAGATAGAAAAAGAAAGATGTTTTTTCAGTGCTTAACATGATTGGATTTGAGGTGTTTCCTAAATACACGATAATTCTAAACATGGATATCGAGTATAAACTCCATGTATTCTTTCAAAATTTGATGTGAAGATATAATATGATCTAGTTTACAACATCTCCAAAATTTGAAATCTAATTCCAAGAGATGAGTGTGCAAAAATGAAAATTTAAAATCACTTTAATTATGAAAATATGAAACACTGAAAATTAAAAAAATGTAGAACCACTTATCTCTCAAAAATATAAAACACATTAAAAATAAAAAATAGAATTGAAAGCAAAACATAAAACATTTTTATTTTTTATATCTAAGATTGTCCCCCACATTTTCTCTCTACTAGCACCAACAAAATTTTCTTCAATCTCACGATTCCACCATTTTTTCTACGTAAACTAATGTGATTGTGCTATTATATTATATCCTCAATACTTTAGTCTCTCATGCTCTCCTTAGTGTTATTATTAAAGAATATTTAATAACTAGTAATTATTATTATAAAATTAGTTTTTTTTATAATAATAATAATAGAAATAGATTGTGTTATGAAAATCTATATCTATATATATTAGTTACTTAATTATTATATGAAAATATTGGAGATTAGATATTTAAGTAATCAAAGTACCTAATCTCTATTATGTTTATATGCTTATTAATTGGTTAACCTAAATATTGATTAATAATATTGATTAATTTTTGTTCATTAAAATAAATTAGCAATTTGATTCATTTAAATTCACAAAATGACAATTTAAACCCATTATATTATATATATGTATTAAAAAAAATTAAGAAAATAATGAATACTATTTGATAAAACTACAAATTCATAACTCTACTTGATAATCCACATTTACTTTACCACATACATCTACATCATCATATCTAAATTTACCTACATATCTAAATTTACATCGTCATATTCTTGACTTATAATTGCAACATGTACATTTTCAAAAGCCCATCTTCCTTGGATGTTAATGGAATAATAAACCTCCAATTTTTTTTAGAGACATTAGGGTGGAAGAAAACTTGTTCATAGTGTCTTTGAAGAACAAATTGTTTTTTGATATGTTGACATTTCTCTATATATATCAATAGAATATAATACATTATATAGCTCATGTCTAATAGATCTCCTTTTATAAAAAAAAATCTAACCATTTATATTTAAAAGTTATACATTTAAAATCCTATAATCTAACTCAATTATCAATTATCTCTTAAATGATGCCAATATTAAAGGCCTCACTAACCTTCATGAAGAAAATAAAAGTGTTGATTAAAAACCTCATGCTAAGTAAGTGAAACTCTTTAGTTAATTCCAATGAGAGATTAGATCATTATGAAACATCTTTGAAGTACCTTAAGAAGATAGATGAAACAACTTTGAAGCCCCCTAAAAAGATAGAGAACAAGAAAAATAAACATCCTTCGCATGAATAAATGAGAGCTTCTCCTCATTGGTATGAAAAGAGTAAGAAATCCAAAGCCTAGAGCATGTAGAATGATAGTTTATTAATGTTCTTGAAGGTTTAATTTATGGTGGGTTTGCTAGTTGTCAGGTCAATAAATAGAATTAATGTATCATTTTATTATGTTCGTATCCCGTAGAACTTGTAAGTTTTGTTTACACAAATGCAACAACACTCCACAATCAAGTGTTTGTTTTGTATGGTTTGAACTATCCACAAATTATTAATTTTTTTTTTTTTTTCAAGTTATACCAAATTTTATTAAACAAAAATGCACATTGATTAAAAAGAATTTATTCATTATCAAATTATATCAATTTTTATTAAAAAAAATTCATACCAATATTTTAAAGATAAATTGTTTGATGTTGTGCTCATTGTCTCTATTAGAGAGATTTAGTAAGTGCTTTAGATGAAATATCATGACTATCGAGATGTATCTTCAGTGAGTGATTTAGATGAAATAGCATGACTTATAAATATTGCAATTGTCAAGAACCCAACTTATCGAGATGCATCTTCACTAAGTGATTTAGATGAAATACCACGACTTATAAGTATTGCAATTATCAAGAACTCGACTTATCAATCATGTCAAAATGGAAGGTAGTGACAAAAATCCCCCTTAATAAACAAAAAGGAACATACAATTATTATGTGATATAGTGGATTATGTTTATCATCTTGTAACAACGAAATGTTTTTATTTTGTTTAAATTATATATTTATAAAAAATGATATTTTTATTTATAATTTTTTTTTTAATTATATATTTATAAAAAAAGGTTTTTTTATTTTTTTTTGAAATTATATATTTATAAAAAAAGTTTTTATTTTTTTTAAATTATATATTTATAAAACAAGGTATTTTTAATTTTTTTCCCTTATAATTATTTGTGCAACTTTTAATGACATATTAGTTAACTATATATTCTTTAAATTAATATTAAAATTAATCTTTTCAATTTAATTATTTATGATGAAAAAAAAGTTTGTTGATATTTAAATTTTTTCTTATTTTCCTATTTGTTTGTTAAAGTCAGTCATCATTTGTCAAAGTCAAGATTTAAACATCTGAAGTTTTATAATACTTATTTAAGATAGGAGACTTGTAATTATACATTAGTTGAATATATATCACTTAAATTGATATTAAAATTAATTTTTTTAATTTAATCCTTTATATAAAAAAATAAAAAATATGTTGTTGATAAACTATTTTTTCCAGTTTTCTTATTGTTTGTTAAAGTCAATGTTATTATACTTATTAGTCCGTGCATAAGGCGTAGAGGGACTATAGCAATCGACAATTTGTTGATTTCATATTAGTTTGTCCTTTGACTAAAAATATTTGCATAATCTCTATTGTTGGAACTAGCGAACTAAAAACATTGATTTGTATATAATAAAAAATACCATATATGTCATGATAATTGGATAACAGATTGGAGGTCTTATTGCCAACATTGTTATTCCCAATGTTTTATATGTTAGCTTATCCAAAGTTTTTGATCATATACAGTCTTTCTGAACTTTTACTATTTTTTTTGAAATGTTTGGATATCCAAAGTTTTGAGTATAGAGAGTCAGTTTTTTATTAGTTGACTTCATATTAGTTTGTCCTTCGAATAATTTTTTTTTGCATAGCCTCTATTATTCGAACTATTGTTACTATTTTTTTTTAATGTTATAAAATAATATAATAATTGTTTTTGCGTACGTAACAGACCTGCCACACTGCATTCTTTCTTAAATGTTTACACAACGGTCCTGAGAGACTTAAATGTTTACCTAACATGCCTCACAACCTTAAATGTTTACTTTTTTTTTTTGTAAGTGAGTGTAGATTCCTGTATTAATAAAAAAGATTATGGTACAAAAAGAGGGGGGATTCCCTGATTTGCCAAAATGAAAACCAGACCAGGGGTTTCAGAGTTGCGTTTTCTAAGAAAGAAGAGGGGTATGGTTGGGCCACCACCTTGGGAAACCATCTCAGCCCTTCCATATCAGTTTTGAAGAGATAAACAAAAACATATATGTAAAAAGACACAACATATAAAAGGAGGTTGACCCTACGCTGAGAAACATGACTTGACCAGTTGTCGATTTGATGCTAGTCGAGGATGATGAGATGTTTTTTTCCTTCATCCTCCCTATCCTTGTTCTCATTCCTATGGACCGTTGTGCGAGTCTTTCTGATACAGGTTGGGGCTCCATTCTGGTCCACTGGCGTGATGTCCATGTGATGGACGTAGCGCAAGTAGAGGTGGAATTGGGTTGCCATTCACTCCATCTTCTCCTTCTGGTCCCTCTGTTCCTCAGCTAGTCGTTTTGTACTGGCCTCCAGGGTGTTGATGTGACTCAGGATCTCTGTAAGAAGTTTTTTGTGGTCCCTGTCATCCTTCCGGCTGGCATTTATCCTTTCAGAGCTCATCTTTCCTATTAACATATTTTTTTTCCACACCTCCTCCACCGTTTTGTGGTAGAGGGTTACTCTGGGCTGTGTGGCTCCTAGGTCCCTTATCTAGTCTACTTCATGAATCAGTTCCTTCCAAGCCTTACCCTTGCGTTTAGTGTTGATTTATTTCTCCCACCTGGTGATGATCGCTTTTCCCTTTGGTTTGACCAGCATATGAAAGGTTCCCTTGACTTCTCTGGTTGCTTGTTCCATCCTTGTAATCCTCTAGGGGCTTGTTGGAGGTTCTTTCCCCTAGGGGATTCTCTTACTGTGAGTTTTCTTCATACGAACCATCTTTGCTGGTTGGTGGTAGTTTTTTCCTTGGAGTCTCCTCCTGTTCCTATCTACACATCCCCAATTTATGTGGTAGTCCCTGTAGTTTCTCTTTTCCTTTCTGTATATGTTCCTGATGCTTCTTCTCTTATGGGGTTTCTTCAGCTGTGGGCTCATCCTAGCAATCATGGTCTGCCCATAGTGGTGTACCTTCCGATCATTATTCCCTGTCTTGGTATTTGTGCTCATGATGACCCGATCGTAACCCCTGTGCCATCCCTTGCCCCTAAAAATTGTACAAACAACTGTGCTATTCCCTGTACATGTAGTTGGGTGAGGTGTATCCATACTTGTCCATGGTAACACCTTTTTCCCTTCGTCATTGGCGACATGCTGATTACCTTCTCTACCTTCCCATGAAATACCCCTGTACTTCCTCCTATTGACCAGACCTTAGTGTTGTACCCCCATCTGTTGTGTGGTCTAATTTTGCATTGTAACTTGTGATCGAGTGATGGGAAATCAGATTCTTCTTGGATCCTTCATGACCACCAGTTAGCCTTGCATTTCCCTCCTTGGTGTGGCTGCCTGTACTTAGGCTGTCGTCGTAGTCTTTTGTTACAATTTGGATGCAGTCTGTTCTAAACTGACTATTCAGGATGTTACTCCAGGTAGTGTATAGTTATGGTCCTTCCTTGCTAACCCCCTCATTAGCGATTCTGTCCGCCAATCAATTTGCAGATCTGTGTACCCAGCGCAACTCCACTGTATTCATCATCTGCAGATGCTTCTGGATTTTTTGCAGGGAGTGTGCTAAGTGCCAGTGCCTCTAAATTTTTCCCACTCTTGTTCCATTTTGGAGTCTCTTCATTGTGTTGATAACCAGTGCGGAGTCACCTTCCATGATGGTGTTTGTCATCCTTTCGCGGCTTAGGATCTCGAGACCGGTCTCTAGGGCTCTGAATTCCATGGATTTGTTGGTTGAGTTTACCATACTCCCAACATATAGTCAGATTATGTTTCTGTCACTATCCCTGATTACTCCTCCCATTCCTGTCATTCCTGGGTTTCCTTTTGATGCCCCATTGAAATTCAACTTGAGGGACCCTGTTGGAGGGGGAATCCAATTGTGTTCACCTATTTGGAGTTGTAGTGGATGCCTTACTTGAGTTTGGTTGTGCCCGTATTTTAGGTGAAAAACATCTAGGATTCAAGAGTCTTGGCCTATGAGTTGCGCTCTTCCCGTCTGGAAATTGTGGCTCTGCACCGTTTCTCTTATCAGGGAGATTATGGTTTCCTTGAGTTTCCCTTCCGGCCAGCTTTCATTCCTGAAGATGCGTCGGTTCCTTTCTTTCCATATTGCCCATATGATCATCCCCGAAATGAGAGTCTAACAGAGGTTCACCTCTTCATTTTCACTGTAATTCTCATTCCAGTTATTGATGGTTGCACAGATGTTACCTCGAATCCTATTGGACTGTCGAAAGATACCTTCTGCCTAGTCCCAAATCTCTGTTGTATAGCAGGATTCATCGAGGAGATGATTCATTGTTTCTTCCTTAGCTTGACAGAGGTGGCATCATGATGGGATGATAAATCCCCTTTTCCTTAGGTTTCCCAAGTTAGGATTCAGTTGTGAAGTACTAACCATTTGAAAATTTTAATTTTTGGCCATTGTGGGTTGTTCCAAATTTTAGCCCATTATTGTGCTGGATCTTCTTGGTCCTGGTCCGTGATGTAATGTGGGAATTCTTTCAATTTGAATTCCCCACCATATTTTTGTCCCCATCTCGGTTGGTCCTCTTCTTCCGAGACTGCAATTTTCCTTTTCCCCAGTTCCTCCTCCACCTCTTTCACGCTTGTTGCAGTTTGTTCTCTATTTTGTGAACTGAGATTGTCCCAAATTCTCCATGTGTTGCAATCTGTTTCATGTTTCCAGTAATGGTAGACTCTAGTTTTTCCTTGTGTGGTCATGTCTTGTTGGAGTTCCTCCCTGTCATAATTTTCCATTCTAGGTTCCTATTGCCAAGCATCCTCCCAGAATCTGGTTGTTTTTCCATTCCACACTTTCCAAAAGCTATGTGTCTGGATCTAGGTTTTGTTGCGCCAAGGTAGATTCTAGATGGTTGATCCCTCTCTGGTGCCCCTAAAGCGGATTCGGTCTTGGTCATTTATGTTCGGGGCATACTTGGCCTTCCATAGGTTTACCCATGGTGTAGAAGTTTCGTTGACCCATCGCCACCAGAGTTTCGCCCTGTATGCGTCGTTGGTTACTTGTGGGTCTTGTAGCCCCAGGCCACCCTTTCTTTTTGGTTTCCAGACCTTCCCTAGGCAACCAGGGCCCATTTTTTCTTTGTTTCTACTCCGCTCCACAGGATGTCCCTTTGGATGGTTCTTATTTTTTGTAGTATTCCTTTGGGGGCTAGAAAGACAGACATCATTTAGGTTGGAATTGCTTGCAAAACCAACTTGGTCAATATGAGTCTCCCCGCTAGATTGAGGGATCTGTACGTCCAATTTTTCATCCTCTCCTATAACTTGTAGATCACTCCCTCTCATGTTGACATTTTGTATGCTTTTTCTGTTAGGGGAATGCCCAAGTACTTGGTTGGGAGTATTTTGCATTTAAAACCCAAAATATTGGCCAAGTTTCTTTGGATTACTGGGTTGGTGTTGAAGAAATAGATCATAGATTTGGAGTGGTTGATGTTGGCCCCCGAGGCTTCCCCAAACTCTTCTAAGATTCTTTTATAGGATTTTTCTTCCTTGACTATGGGTGTGCCATGGAGTAAGGTGTCATCCACGAACTGTTGGTGTGTGGAAGTAGGGTAGTTTTCGAAGGGTTTGATGCATGTTATTTCTCCTGCTGCTATTGCGCTTTTTATGCTCTGACTGAGACCTTCCATCATCAGAATGAAAAGATAGGGGGAAAGTGGATCTCCTTTTCGGATGCCTCTCGTAGGCCAGAAAGGTTTAGTTGGGGATCCATTTATTAGGAGCGAGTAACTTGTCGTGGACACTAGGCTGAAAATCCAGTTGATCCAGTGCTGGGTGAAACCAAAGGCTTCCAAAGTCTTGACCATGTAGTGCTAGCTAATTTTGTCATAAGATTTTGCTAGGTCCAATTGTATTATCATTCCCCCTCTCCTCTAAATTTTCAGGGTGTGGATTAGTTCGAGGGCATGGATGATGTTATCCATGATTTGTCTTCCTTCCACAAAGCCCACCCATTCTTTTGAAATCAGTATGGGTAGGAGGGGTTTCAATCTATTGGTTATGACTTTGGAGATTATCTTGTAAACCACATTGCATAGAGCTATGGGTCTGTATCAGTCAAGGGTCCTGGCTTCATTTTCTTTGGGGATTAGAGTAATCATTGTACCATTTAGCACTTTGAGAATGGAGGTTGTCCATCGAGAGTCCTCCACTACCTTATAAATGTCATGTTTGACCACTTCCCAACAGGATTTGAAAATTTTTACTGTGAAACCATCTGGGCTTGGGGATTTCCCGTTGGGCATCTCTTGGATCACTTGGTTAATTTCCTCCATAGAAATGGGTTTTTTTAAGTTGTTATTTTGTTCCTCGGTGACTAGACGGGGGATGTGCTGAGTTATCCTTTGGATGGCCTCCATTCTGTCTTTGTTGGGTTCTTGGGCTATTCCATGGAATTGATTTACCAGAGTATTTTCAATCTCCTTGTGAGATTCTCTCTCGATCCCATCCTAATCCTTAATTTTCAGGATTTTATTGTGGGTTCTTCTGGCAATGGTTTCTCTATGAAAAAAATTGGTGTTCCACTCACCTTCCCTTAGCCATCTGATTCAGGAATTTTTTCGCCAAAGAGTTTCTTCCTGCTGGCATCTAGATTCCCATTTCTAGGTCATTTGGATCTCTTCATTTTTTTGATCCTCTGAGTAGCTCTCGACTATGCATATTTCCTGGAGTTTTCTCATTTTGTCTTCAATATTTTTTTTCTCTTGGTTTATATTTCCAAAGATTTACTTGTTCCACTCCTTGAGATTTTATTTGATGTGATTTAGTTTCTTATAGAGTTTGAACATCCTTGTACCTTTCTCTGGTTCCTCCCACCACCACTGTTTGATATTCTCCTTGAAAGTGGGGTGTTCGATCCAAAATTTCTCAAATCTGAAAGGTCTATTCTTCGATGTGGTTTGGAAGTCTGCTTCTAGTTGGATTGGCTAGTGATCCGACCCTCCCCAGGGGAGGATGCTGCAGTCTAAGGTTAACCCCTGCAGAATGATAGAATCCGACACCAAGAATTTGTCTAGTCTTGTCGCTACATGACGTTTATTCATTCGTTTATTATTCCAGGTGAACTATCCAATGTTAGTTTTGATGCCCACCATTTCCTCTATGTCTATGAACATTGAGAAATCTTCCACATCTCTATCCAATCTTCGAGTACCTCCTTTTTTCTCCACAAGTGACATGATGATGTTGAAGTCCCCTGCCAGGATCCAGTGGAGGTTGTTGGATTGGGTTTTTAGGTCTTCTAGGTCTAGAATCATTCTTCTCTTTTCCTCTAGAATTTGGGGTCCATACACATTGGTGCACATAATCACCTCCATATTTCCAATGATTTTCATGCTAACCGAAGGTGTGTGCCTGGTAGCTTCAACTTCTATTAGGCTCATCACTTGTAGGTTCTACAAGGTGAGAATACCTCATGCCATTTGTTGTCCTTCGACCACCACCATCTTGTACTTGCTCCATTGTTTTTTGTTGATAGTTTCCATTTTGTCTCTTGAATGAAATAGAGGTTTGATTGTTCCTTCCTAAGTCTACTTTTGAGGATTCTCTTCTTTCGTGGGTTGTTTAGGCCTCTTATATTCCATGTTATAATATTCATTTAAACATGTGGGGGGGAGTTGGGGAAGAGATTCTTGATATTACCTGAGTTTATCAACAATGCTGTGAGCTCCTGTAGGGATACACTGTTTGATTTCCTTCCTTTTTTCCTTCTTGTCTGCTTGGGTGAGAGATGTGGTTGTCCCTCACCGGCTTTGATTCCTAGGTGTCCTATCTCCCCATGTGTGCGCTTGAGCCCTCTGAATTTGGCTTCCTCCCTTAGGAGGAACAGGTATTGGATGCGGTCTAGTTTCTTTGTTGGTACGTTGTCTACTCCTTGCCTCTTCCATTGTTCCAATATGTTTGGGAGATCTATCCCTTCCCTTTCCACAAGGTCTCTGAGATCAGGGTCCTCCGTGCCTACTTCACTTGGGGCATGTCTGCATATCCTTCTTCTTCTTGCATGGGGGTGTTGGCATCTATGGTTCCTCTATCCATAGGAGTTGCGCTACCCTCCTGTTCCTTCTTGTTACTTGGTCTATCTGTGGGCTCATTTGTTTCTTGTTCTCTCACTTCTTGAGCTTTTTCCGATTCCTTTCCTCCTTCTGCCTCTTTGTTGGTTTTGTCCCATCCTTCAGTTTTATTCTTGGCCTCTGGGTTGCTCCCTATTGGGGTTTTACTTGGTTTCTTGTTAGCTTTGTTTCTGTGGTTCGACTTTATAAACCCATCCTCATCCTGCTGTGGTTTGGTGATTTTCGCTTCTTGTTTTTTTATAGAGAGGAAATTCTCTGATTAGGTGTCCATGTTCGTGGCATATTCTGCATCTAAAGGGAATCTACTCGTAGTCTATGTTTTGTATAAATTCCTCATCCCTAAATTCCATACTTATGGCTTCTGGGTGTGCTCTTGACACATCCATCTCTATGCAGATTCTTGCGTAGGATGTATATCTCCCTTTTAGGGTGGCTTCTGAAGTCTTCACATATTTTCCCAATTTGTTCCCTATAGCTTTGAAGGTAGAGGGTATCTAGTAATCTAATGGCAGGGAGTAAAATCTCAACTAGAAAGGTACATTTTTGAAAGTCTCTTTTTCTAGGGAGAAGTTTTCCTTCTAGGGTCACATGTATAGTCCTGCTGAGGCATGGAAGTATGCCCCCCCTCTCAAAGATCCTATCCCTGTCTTCTAGGTTCATGAATACCGCTATGAAAAAACCTTTCGAGCCCAGGTGGAGGTCCACTTCTCCACTTGGCTTCTAGTGATATTTAATCTAGTTGTGTAATGTTCTTTCTATGGGCCACAAACCCATAAAATTGTAGATTAGTGCATGTGTCTTCATCTGGTCCCTTTAGAGTTGTGTTTGCAAGTCCTCTAGGATTACCTTAGGTATCATTGTTGTTTTAGGTTTACATAGGTTACACCCCTTTTCCCCATTGGGTCTCGTTGTTTCTTTTCAACATTATGAGTTTCTCTGGCTTCTTCCCCCATGCAATCGCTTTTTCCCTGGTTCCTTTCCTGACTCTTTTCCAGGTCTGATCCCGAGGTGATTGTCATTGGTGCCTTGAAACCTATGCCTCTTGGCCCTTTCCCCTTGTTCACCACTACCTGGCTGTGTGAGGGAGTTCCATTACCCCCCCCTTTGGTGCTCATGTTGTCCTTTGCTATGGCCGCGCTTACCTAACCCTAGATTACAGTTTCTCCAAACCCTGCCTTAAATGTTTACTTAACAATCCTGTTATAATACATTTTCGTCTGAATTTTTTTATGCAATGTTCTCTGCAGTGAATATGGGAAATATTGTTCTTCAACGACATTACTGGTTCACTAGTTGATGCTTTCTCCTTACTTGTTCACTGATTTCTTGTTTGGCTATTTTTGTTGTTCTTCTTTGCCTGTTGGTCTTGTAGCAGTTTGCACAATTGGGATTCTACAACCGTGATTGGAAATGGAATTCTGTCATTCCCCATTGACGGGTGTGTTTCAATGCCATGTTTATCTTACTATTCATTGTTTTTTGTTTTCTATTTGCAATTTGCAGGTGAGAAATTTCAATATTGGGGATGCATGTGTCAAAATCCTCTTGCATAACATCTTTGTATGTGAGGAGAAAATATGATTTCCTTTTCTTATACGTCACTGTGGCTGTGATGGAGGTGGGTTCTGTGTCGAACATTGGCGATCAGGAACGAGATGAAGAAAGCATCACAATCCTGCTTTTCTGGTCGTAGTAATCACATACACAGATGGGCCGCAAGAGGATTTTGATCGCTCCCAGTATTGAAAAATATCAATCGTGGAAACTGCAACTTTATTAATTGTTTACACAGTGGGAGGACTTTGGACAATCCTCACATCCTTAAATGTTTACCTAACATGCCTCATAGCCTAAAATGTTTTCTTAATAGCTGTGTTACAATACATTTTCCTCCGAATTTTTGATACAATCTTGTGTGCAATGAATTTGGCCAATATTGTTCTTCACTGACATTCCTGGTTGGTTGGTTGGTGATTGTTGTTTGGTTCGCTGGCTGCTGCTTATTGTTGTTTGATTCAAATTTGCATATTTGAAGTCTCGCAACTGCAGTTGGGCCTCTTGGTGCTTGATCACTGGTTTGTTAATTGTTGCTTACTCTTGTTTTGTTCAACTTTGCAAGGTTGGGGTCTTGCATCTGTAGTTGGACCTGTTGTTGCAGTTTGTAGGCCAGAGGTTTCACTTCTATCCTTCTCCATTCACCGGTGGGTCTCGGTGTTGCGGTTGCATTCCTGCATTTCTTAACATGCCTATTGCAAGGTTTATGTTTGTATTCGTTCTTTGTTTTTTTTCTATTTCTAGTTTGCAAGTGAACAATTTAAATCGTGGAGATGCCTGAGTCAAAATACTCTTCTAGAACATGTTCATATGCGAAGAGAAAATTTGATTCTCGTTTTTATATGTCATTGGGTGTTATGGAGGTGTTCCAAATGTGGATGCAGAGTGCCAACCATGCAAACTACAACTTCCTTAAATGTTTACACAGTGGGAGGCCTTTGCACGGTCCTCACAGTATTACATGTTTACCTACCAGGCCCCATAGCTTGAAATGTTTGCTTAACGGACGCATTACAATATATTCCTCCGATCTTTTTATACAATCTTGTCTGCAGTAAATTTGGACAATATTGTTCTTCACCGACATTCCTGGTTGACTAGTTGATTCTTGCTCGTTGGTTCACTGGCTGCTGCTTATTGTTGTTTGATTCAACTTTGTAAGGTTGAGGTCCTATAGTTGCATTTAAGCCTCTTCGTACTTGTTCACTGGTTTCTTCACAAACACATCTCCACTTGAAAAATGCAAATTGGAACATGGTTTTATAGTTGGGCTACCAACAAAAATACTATTAAGATAAAATAATATGCAAAATTTTGTAGTATATATAAACAACATCTCTTTTGGCTTGAACCAAAGTTTGTCGAGCTTCAACTATATTTCATAGCTGAGAATGTTTTTCCAATAGTTAATGTGTTTCTATGGATTCATAGTTATGAGACTAAGTGTTGTTGTGTGAGGGATAAAGTTCTTGTTTCCCTTTCTTTTTCCTCTTCCAAACTTACCCATTTTTCCCTTTTGTTCTTCCTCTCTATTGTGCGTTTCTAGTTCTATACTTCGTCACATTTTTGTGCTCGCGGGTTCCTAGGGTGGAAAACTGACAAATCATCATCTCCATCTATATCTTCACATCATGAGTCTGACCGACCACCGTTCGTTTTCATACTTAGCCAATTTTATGAACGCGGGTTCGCAGATAGGCGCTATCAAACTCTGGTGCCCCGTGTTTGGGGTATACATATTGCACCCAAAACTTTGGTGATCTACAATTTGACCCTGGACTCCTCAAACTTGCAAGCCTAAATCTACCTATGATGACTTCGTCCAAACGACCTGACTTTCCATAATTATTCGAGTCTTCAAAGTTTTGCGGGTTCATGGAGTCTCGGGTTCAAAAAATTTTAAAAGCATTTTCTCTCCCCTCCATCCCTGCCACCTTCCGCCCTTCCCAATGCACATTAATTATTCTTTTACTAGTGACAACTCACCAGACATGTTCAAAAAGATTGGAATTAATAAGCAGAAAGCTCGAGGACATCTCCCATTAAAACGCATTAACAAGCGAATATTATGGGATTTGATGTTTTTTTGCGTCCATCTTGAATGAGAAAAAATTGTTGGTTATTTTAGTTTTTTTAAGGCATCGTCATAGTAACATTGCAATATTGTACTACCCCACTGTCATCTACAAACGTTCCATCCCCAAAGGTGTTGATGTCATGTCCCTCTTTAATATTGTGCATATATTACAGGTTGTCATATTTGAGAATTTGCTTGCATATGGAAATGCTAAATCATGTTATTAATGACTATTCAACATACATATTTGAAAATATTAACATTGATAAGAGAAAATATCGAGGACATCTGCCATTAAAACAAATTAAACCAAGATTTACAGAAGATTACACTATCATCCTCTAACGTTCATTTTAAATTCTTATTCCCATTTCTCTCTATCATCGAAGACTTGGGCTTTAAGGTGCCTTCGTTGTAATGTTCCTGGTCATCGACATGTGATACAACTTAGAGATGCCATTCTGGCCCAATTGAAAGACAAGGAAAAAAAAACTCTGTTAGACAACATAAACTTAGACACAAAAAAAATTCAAGTATCTTATGATTGGTATTCTCCCTGTATTCGATGCTTTGGTTGGTTGAAATGCCTTCCTAAAGATTTGTATGTTGAAATTCTTTTTTTTTTACTGGAAGTTGGAAGGGACTTTCAGGTCACCTGCAAAATGCTCCTTCATTGAAGTATATAGCTTCTTCCAACAACGCAGATTTGGAAAATGTATCAAATTCTACAAACCACACAATAATTTATCTTTCGTTAGAGGAGTTACACATATCGTGGCTTGCAAAATGGTCTGGAAAATTTGGAAACGATGCCAAATATTACTCCATTCGCGAATACACTCAGAAGGAAATTATAAATTTGGATCGTCACGAATTTGAGAAACTGTATGGGTGGTTGAATCAACATCCTAAAATTACAGAAGCTTCTATTTCAAAGTTTATTGAGTGACTTTTGGGTGTGGTAACAGACTTGAAAGAAATTCAGATTCTTTATCAAAGTTTGTTCACCGTACTGTGGATGTAGTAACAAACTCTACATAAAATAAACTTTCTATCGCTACTGCACAATGTTTTCACTATTCCTATGCATATGATTGCATTTGGGTCGAAGAGAGTGCCGCTCTTTGCAAGAATATTCTCCTCATACTTGAAGGTGGGTATATAACCAAGGAACAAGGCTCTCAAAAAATTTTGATGGTTGCATCGACATGTAACTAGGAAACGTTAATGGGAAGGAATTATGGATTATGGACTTTGCAACGCCTTATAAAGATTACTTTATACTACCACCTTCTGCAAGAAGTTTGACGTGTTCAGGGAATGATTTGGTTTCTGAAAATCACCTTTTACTACCACCTTCATATAATCATTTTGTTTCATTCTTTAGAAGAGACCTTGATGTAGTAGGATATTCTAGAGTTGTTTCCACCCAATATCAATCTTCTTGTTGTTTCCCTTGCTTTGAATAAGGAGAATTCATTTCTTTTGTTGCAGTGGATCTGATATTTGAAAAAAAAGAAGAAGGAATTGCTCGATGGTTGAAGTATTTCTTTTATTGCTACCTTCTTTCTTTGTCCTGGTGGTGGATCCTTCTATCCCAACCAACATGATGGAAATAAACTAGCTCTAGGGAATTTTATCACTTTCGGGAATCTGAGTTGACTATATATTAATTTCGTTTAACTTAAAATTTTTTGTATGTGCAACCTAATGTTAGACATAGAAAATGCAATTTCTTATTTCTTAAAATATAAAACAATGTATTTTTTTTTAACACCCGATTGTTCAAAAAGTTTCAAGCATTGTTTGGGGTTCACGTCCTTCAAGGATGTTAATTAATCACACTATTAATATTGCTTTTGCCAATGCAATCGGGCCATCGTCCACTATGGAAATCACATTAACACTACAATGTCAAATAATAGATGTATGATATATACCTAATTTCAAGTTCATTATCACACAAGACACCCAACCTCTAAAGATTTCTGGACTCACAACAACATTGTAATTGTCGTGCCAAAGAAACACTAAAGTCAATGCTCTTTGTAGTTCTGACAATCCTCCTGTCTAAATGATTTGAAAATGACAACCCTTCTTTTTCACTGCATTACCGCACTGCAGTCAATGGCACTGTTCCCATTGCCACCGCCATTGTCAATGTTCGAAGCCGAAGCTGAAGCTATTTGGAGCATGGAGTCACTGCCCTTGTGGATGATCGAAGCTGAAACTACCTGGAGCATGGGGTGAAAACTTGTTACACTTTACATTAGTATCAGTAGTGATCGAAATTTGATTGTATGTCAAGTTTTTTACTACATCCAGAGGTCACTCAACAATCTTTGACATATAAGTTGGTTGTCTGTCAATTCCGTTACAACTTTGTCATAAAAGGTTCTGTAATTTTAGAGTGTTGATTCAAACACACATATAGTTTCTCACCTTCGTGAGGATCCAAATTTATAATTTCCTTCTGAGTATATTCAGGCATGGAGTAATATTTGGCGTCACTTATGAATATTCCAGACCATTTTGTGACCCACGATGTCTGCCACCCCTATGATGAAAGATATATTCTGATGTGATCTGCAACATTTGATACACTTTCCAGATCTGTGTTGCTGGAAGAATCTATATACTTCAACAGAGGATCATTTTGCAGGTGACTTGGACATCCCTTCCAATTTACAACAATAAAATAAAGAAATTCAACATACAAATCTTCAGGAAGGCCTTTCAATCAAACAGATTATTGAATATAGGGAGAATAGCAGTCACAACATACTTGAATTTGTTTTGTCTCAGCTTTTGTTGGCTAACAAGATTGTTTCCCCCCAAATATGATGTCAGATAAAACCACTCCCTCATCTTTGAATTGGTCCTGAATCACATCTCTAAGTTGTCTCATATGTCGATGACCAGGAACATTACAAGGAAGGCACCTTAAACCCCAAGTTTTCAATGATAGAGGGAAATTAACACTTAGAAAAGTATGGAATGTTGAATAAATAGCTAATGCAAGCAGGACATATCTAGAAGAGACAAGCTATTCAAGAAGCTGGGATAGATCTAGCTAGCAGCACCAATGAAGTCCAAGACCCGAAATTGATATCCAACTCGTTGTTTTTTACCAAGCAAGCATTTGATGATCAAGTTGAAATCTATAAAATATTGCCTATAGGCTTGATTATTGTACATATTTGCTTCTTTTTTTTTCCGCGGCAGCCCCAATCATAGTCATTATGGAAAATGCATTTAAATTTCAGAGAATATCTGTTGAACTATTTCAAGACAACTATTTTGGGAAATAATCTCAGCTATATTTTGTAACCCAGTTTATCGGAATATAGAATATTTGAGGTTTTTGTATGGTGTTTTCCAATGTGTGATATTGTTTTTTATTTAATTTTGTACTTTTCTTTTGTGGTTAAACATGCATGAAAATATTTTCTTTCTGTTGCCCAACACTTCGATTTAAATAAAAGATACTCTATTCGCTCCTTACATTTTACAAGGAAGAATAATTCATGATAGGCCATACTTATGTGGCGCCCGCCCTATACTTAAGAAATAAATGGGAGGACTCGTTCTGATTTCATTCTTCGAGGTCCCATAAATATAATGAATTAATGAATCTATTTCAACAAGGCAAATTAGGTGTTGACGTCATGTTCCTGTTTGTAACATCCCGTTCTTGCAGGCAGTAAGCGAACATATTCTTTGAGGACACTTTCTTGCAAGTGATCTGGATTATTATACTATTGGCTGTTTGATTATGATTATGAGGCCTTATGGATATGATGATATGTTATTTTGTTGTATTGACATAGACAGGTTCTATTGACTAGGTTCTCCTGAGTGTGTAGGACTTTGGACCTTGAGGATGCAGAGGCATCGATAAAACCCCTTGGACTCTGGATCGAGTTAGGGAGTGGACTGTTGGGTTGAATATTGTTGATGTGGCATATGTACATATGATTATATGTTATGATGATTGATTATTATTGATGACATGATTCGTTGATGGATGCAGGCTGACGATATCTTGCCGACCAGACTCACATGTGGAGTAGAGGGTTCATGCAGGACAACCAGATACTTTGAGGGAGAGGTGTGGGAGAAGCCCTACCACAACCTCCTAACAATCTTGTTGTGGCTCGAACTGTAGGTTAATGATTAACTAGTTCGAGAAGACCCACAATGTCATGAGGGAAGAATGCAACAATCACTCACGATGATTCTAAGGGGCGTGCAATAAGGCAGTGGCCTTATTCCTTAGAGGCCCTTACTCTCCCACAAGATCACCTGGAGGAATATTGACTCCAAGGGTTTTTGACATCTACCAAAGTCAGTCAAGAGGTGAGTGGCACCCTTGGAGCACGTAGTGCATCCTGAAGGGCACGTCGCACAAGGAAAATAGAAAGAGGCAAATGGCACCCTTGGAGCATGTAGTGCATCCTAAAGGGAACGTCATGCAAGGAAAACAAAAATAGGCGAGTGGCATCCTTGGAGCACCTAGTGCATCCTAAAGGACACATCACGATTTTAACTGGTAAGTGAATAAACCTAGTCAACCCTAAAATGAATGATGTGATAAGTAAGATTTAAAAACAAATTTTCCCGAATGAAAATGTCACCCAACTTAGTGAAATTAAACCTAAGTCTAACTAGAACATGTGGTAAAAAAAAAAATAGTAATAAATAAACATGTAACAAGAAGGGGGTAAGAAATTCAAATTATTTATTAAAAGCAAAATTATAATGGAGGATTAAAATTAAAAAAATGGAAATGGATGTTCTTATCTACTTTTACTAATTTAATTTTAGTTAAAGAAAGAAAAGAGGGTAAATGGTTGTTTTATCTACACTTGCTAAATTAATTTTTAATTAAAGAAGAAAGATGGTTAATGGTTGTTTTATGTACACTTGCTAAATTGAATTTTATTTAAAAAGGAAAAAGAGGGAAACTTATAAGATATAGGAAACATAAAGAAAAGGGGGAACATAAAGAAAAATTTGAATGTCTAACTTAGTAAGGGATCTTGCCTTGGGAACTTGCTATTTATGAAGTGAACTAGGAATTAAGTAAGGCGTAAGTAATTTAAGAAGTGTAAGGGAATTTTGGGACATCGAGGAGCATTTTTAGGAGTGTTTTAGGTGGGTGAGGGAAATAGGAATAATTAATTAATTAACAAAATTAATTTTCTGGTGTGACTAGGGGATTGGGCGACATGTGTACGAAGGAGGTTTTTCCTAATTAATTAAATGAAAAAGGAATTTAATGAGAATTTGGGAAACTAATTACTTGAAAACTCTATAAAAAGGAGGGAGGAGGATGATTATGGATCTGATCTTTTTGCGTAACATTACGCTGTTGAAGTTTTCCTTGACTGAACTTTCTCTTGTGGGAGTTGGGATACCCAGCTTGGGTAACAAATGGTAGATCGACCTTGCGAGGCGAGCTGGGTGTTAGCAGTTCTATGGAATTTTGTGTGTGGCCCCTTTGTGGCTCGGGAGTCTCAGGAGGAAGAAGAGTACCCCTAGCATTGGCTGGGAGGTACCAGTGAGGTCACATCGGTTGGTAAGTAGGAGCTGGACGGAGCACGTGCGTGACAACAACTTCAGAGCATTCACGTTTGGATAAGGTACACTTGTTAAAGTTGTTACTTGCAATAGAATGTAATTTACACATGTTATTTTATGTGCTCGGTTGAAGATTTCATGGCCATGATCTTTCTTGCACTTGCTTTCCTATGGTATTTGTAACCCCTTTGCTCGCGGTATTATGAATTAATTTCTCGTGGCGAACCCAACCTCTTATTGCAATGACTTCTCTTTGTTTGATTTATCGATTATTACAAATAAATTTGTGTTTTTATCTCCTGTCCCTTATCCCTTTAGTCATTAGTCCGTTCTCAAGCAGTCAACCAGGAGCCGAATCGATGGTCGTCACTTCGGTGTTTAAATACCTATAGATTCAAATGCTCTTCTTTCTTGTGCATGGATGATGAGTGAAGGATAATTTTTTCTCCCAGTTATCAACCCTTACCTCTATATTTTTCTCTTTGATTAATCCCTGATCTTTGCGCCTTCTTGTGAATGAGCATCCTTCCGTTTTTTGTTCATTCATTGCCAAATGATTAGCGTTTGCGCCTTCTTGTGATCGATTAGTCTCTGCGTTTTGTTGATCATCTCTGAGTGTTCTTGTGGTGATTAATCTATGCATTTAATTTATATCTGCATCAATTTACCTTTGCGTTCCTTTTATCCCTGCACTTAAACAAACACAGAAATTAACTATGTGATTTCAATCCATCTCTGCAAGTAAGAAAACTTGTCACTGTGTTTTTATCTAATGTAAGATAGACAACAAGTGTCTGACTATGTGGGACTGTGTTATAATTTATGCTCTGTATCTTGTCTATATTTTTGACAGCAAATTATTTCTTGTTTATACCACTGTTGTTTACCATGTGATTTTGTTTACACCATTTTTATTTACCATGTGATTTTATTCTAGATAGACGATTATTAGTGGGTAGCGTTTTCACTTTGTGGATAATAAACATTGACAATGATTTATATAATTTATAGACAACATAATCACTGATTTTATAGACAATAATCATTATTAATAAGCGATTTCAGAGTGGACTGGCTACATAAATAGAATAACATAATGGATTACTATTTAATATCCTGGATAGCGTAATCATGGATAGCTTTTAAAATATTGTTGACAACAAATGTTGTTACACAATGATTTATTTACCACTGTTATTGATTTCATTAAATAACATTTAATTGAATAGCAATGATGAGTGAATACTAAGATTTGAGCGATTACTGTGATTTTATAAAGTTTAATTTCTTCCTTGAAATGTAATTCAATAGTGATATTTTTACACAGTGATTTTGTAATGTTTACACAACGATATATTTACCAGCGAGTTTCATTATTGATAAAACCTGCATTTTTTTTTGTTATTAGACAACGAAATATATCTCTTATTCCTGGTCAATTCCTTATAATTATTAAATCCCTTTTTATGGATAGAGAATTTATTATTTATTTGAAAATGATTTCTATCAATTCTATTCTATTATCCATGAGATTCGTCAACAACTATTATCAATGCTATTTCTATTATCATATATTTGGACAATGATCTGTATGGACATTTGGACAACGATCTATACGAACCTATATATTTATTTATACATATATTTATTTGGAGGTATATTTATTGGGACAGATAATTATATATATTGGACAACGATTTTGTATGTATGTATTTGGACCAATGATTTTATATGTATCATTGACAACAACTGCTACTAGATACAATATTAATTATTAATACACATTGAAATGGTGTTGTCAATGTTTTTATATTGGTAGTGTTTCATTTTGAGCATTTTTATACCGATAGCATTTCATTGACAACATTTTTCTATTGGTATCATTTAAGTGACAACATTTGAGTTATGGTTTTATTGTTGTTTAGTTATGAATTTGTTTCCGTTTAAAAGATCTTCATTATATAGCAATTTTATTATATTGTTTCATAGATTATATTTTTTTCATAGATAGCGATCTTATTATATTATTATCTTTGGTTCCATAGATAGCGATTTTGTTATTTTTGTTTCAGTTTAAAAGATAGAAAATTCCTCCTTAGGAAATTACTCATCCAATATTGGAATTGGAAAATAGTTACAATGAGCTAATTGTGTTGATAATAATTAGTTTAATGTGTATAGATTGATGTATGTTTGCAATAGAATTTCTTGTGCAAGGAATTTAATGTGTTGTATGAATGTTATAGTCTTCAGATTACCTTGTGTCTTGTTGACTTGTCAATTGGATGCTTGGGTTAGTTGTCTTGTGTTTCGACAGTTAATTCGGTCTCCTAGTGTGTTGAATTTTTCTTGGGTTATTGGTCTAGATGTGTTATGTTGCGCTAGGGTTACTGTCACGCCTATTGCCTTGAGACGACATGATTCTGATGAGGGGATCATTGTGCGCCCTGATGGATAGAGGTGAATGATAACTTGTCCAGAGTTTGTGCTTCCTGAGGTGGGTGTTTGTTCATTGTAATTGTTGTTCCTGAGTCTGTACTAAGGCTTAAAGTACAGTGTCAAGGCATCCGAAAATATGGTAATAGTTGATAGAGGATTTCACTAACCTTGGTGTGGGAAGCTAATGAAGATTCCTGCGTTTACGTTGTCTGGCTTCCAACTGTTCCTGGGTTACGATATCTTGTTCAATGGCCATCCATGAACGTTCTAATTCTTCTCGGGTATCAGCAGTTTTAAGAGTCATATTGAGAAGATTTAACGCTATATTAGTTTGATCGGATATCC